>OMNV01008769.1:14643-39573 GCA_900303265.1 Brotula barbata
CAATGGGCACTTGCTGAAGTAAGAACTCAGTGACAGCTAGCAGCTGTAAGAACTTTCATTCTCACTCAGCATGAGTCAGCGCTAAGTAAGAACGTCTGAAATGTTTGACAGGGGGGTGTTGCAGTGCTGTGATTAAATGGCAACTATGTGCAGACCTCTGCAAGTGGCTGTGGATGGACGCAGGAGCCGACCAATCAGGTGGACGGTGGTGAGGTAAATGGTAAATGGACTGCATTTATATAGCGCTTTTATCCAAAGCGCTGTACAATGTTTGCCTCTCATTCACCCATTCATACATTCATTCACACACCGACTGGACAGGCGGGGATCAAACCAGCAACCTTTTGATCCCTAGGCGACCACCCTACCACCTAAGCCACGCCGCCGCAGTAGCAGCGGTGAGGGCTTCGTCTCACAGTGTATTTGACGCACGGTTCATGTGTTTGTTTTGGGAAGATTCCAGCATCTACGCAAATCTATTACATGTCTTCATCTTCTCTGTCAGTTTCACCACAGCCCCACATGGACTCTAGATGGCGCTGTTTCTGATGCGCCACTACAGACACCCAACAATAGCAACACTAATCACAATTTATTTTTGAGTGACTTCCAGATGGCCCAAACATTCACGCACACTATTTGGTGTTAGCTAGCACGTTCCTGATACAACCACAAACACACATTTAATATTTGTTTGAGAGCTTTTGATTAATCATTGCATAAATATCCAATTAGTTGATTAATCATCCCACAAATCATCAAAATAATCATTAGTGGCAGCTCTGTGTATTACTGATAATAGTTAGATTTAAGTGAATAGAGTTCCAGAAAGCCTTTAGAAACACAGCATTAGTAAGCACTTTGTTTAAGCTAACGTTAGCTTGCTAATGCACACAAAAGCTGAGAATAGGCACTATTTCAGTGAAGATGGGAGTTTTACTCAGTGTCTATCATTGTTAGTATCACCTGTAAGCTAACTAGAGCATTAAACGAAATTTTAGGATAGCAAAGGAGGCTTCTCATACTAAGACTGAGGAAGAAACACACACATTTGAACCTCTGTGAAGCTATTTTAAAGGCATAATTTTGCGCAATAGGAATTTAAGCATGCTGTTGTCTCTTTTTTAATGGCGCATTGGAAACAATGCTATCTATCTATTGGCTTGGCGTAATCCAAAGACATCACGGAAGATCAACTTTCACCGGAGGTAAGTGCTACGATAATAAAGTAATGGCCATTCCGGGTGCCTTGGCCTTTTAGAATATTTTATCTATTTCTCTCCTGCTTCCATTATAAAACAGTAACAAATTGAAAATGACTGCACATCAGCGTGTGCGCTCCAAGCACGCAAGAAAAACAGCAATAACACCGCCACAACTCCCTGCACGGGATGGCTTCGCTTTCAGGGTCAGTCGACTTTCCAAAGTAACAAGTTGAGCATATGCCGCAGCGGTTCCCCTTATATCCCAAGAAAGACCCAATTAATTCATCAATCTGTACACCTCTGTCACTGCCTGGTGCATTTTCGCCCCTCGCCAGCGGAGTTCCATCCATTACCAGCCAGGTTGTTCAGCTCTCCCCCCGCCAGGCTGCCACACAGCCAGCACAGGGTGGCTGCTGGGTAATTACACATTGCCTTGACAACGCACATTATTGTTTTCCTAGCAGTATATTACTTCATTAGTACTTCCCAATATGCCGTATTTTTTAAACGTCACTTTTTCAACCGACTCGGTCCAATCTACACTCGTCTGTATATCATAACACTCATTAATAACTGTCAGTTGGCAGCATCAGTTCAACACTCCGGCTGCCTCATTAGCATGGCCCAGCATTTGTTCTTTGGAGAGGCTGATTATTTTCTACAACAGGCCAGGCCAATTACTTTAGTGAAATGGTATCACATAAATCAAAACTTAACAAGGTGGCAAATTTGAAGTTATCAGATTCCAAGAGACACCATAACTAATATGTCACTGTCACGAGCGCTCCGTGCAGGTATGCCTCTGCCATACCAAATATATCATCCCACAGGATCTCAGGGGCTCTCTCCGGGAAATTACCATATTCAGAAAAGCGGTATGAAAATGTAAGCAACATAGTTCAAGCCAGCTGGTTTTAGGAAGTGGGGAGGCTGAAATGATAGAAGGAGACTGATCCCACGGTAACGTCGTTTCAGGCCATCCCCGGCAATATAACATGTCGGCGTTCTCTGAGAGCACAGACTTTTCCTTTTACTCTTTACATGATGATGTTCATCCATCACATTGTGACAGCTACATCAAAGCAACAACAAACATGCAAACCCAGCAATCTAAAATATGCTGACGCCATGCACGGACACATAAATACAGACGACTTTAGTTCTGCCCTGAGTGGCTTTTTTCTCTGTTCAAACTAGATTTTCCATCTACTGGGAATTCCCACAGGCCAGAATGTGTGATAAAGTACACGTCTGTCAGTTAGACAGTGAGAGGGATTGCAGGAGCTGCGTAAATGGGTTTCTGTTTGTTTGCCCTTGTTTCTCCCTCCTCGTACAGAAGCCGTGCACTGTACAATGGCCATCTTTTAGCTCACAGTTAGTTAGGGGGGGATTACATCTGACTAAAACGTTCGCCTCATCTTGATGTTATTTGTTCCATTTGTTTTCCACTGTCTGCAGCGGCACATCTGCTCGTTTCTCATTCTCAAGTGAGGATTGAGGACAGATGAATGCAAACTCAAAGTTTTTGATCTTTAGCTGAAGTTATGGAGGGTTATCTTTGGCTGTATATCTCTGGTCTGGCAGCGTTCCCCTGGTGATGAAGGATTAACCACCGCAGCTGTCTCTTCCCCAGGATGATGCAGTGCACTGCTCCCCGACACGACAGCATCACTTAATCTTAATGTCCGCTTCTCCAGAGCGGCCGCACAGGACAAAGCCAATCAGCATCACATGCCATGGAGATGGACCTACAGCTTGGCCCTGGAGTTTCTCACCCTCGCAGGCCTATTCATCAACTTCAGCCACACCAATCCCCGAGTTCTCTTCTCACAAACCACAGCTGAGCCGGTCAGTGATGTATAGGACAGGAGGGCCCTGGCGTGCGCAAGGAACACTTATCAGATTGCACATTATGCACTGCTTTGTGTTCAGAGGGAAAAAAAAAAACAGGGAAGAGAAATAATGAATGCACTCAGCCTTCCTTCAGCCCAGACCACCTATTTGCTGTGTTTAAAAAGATATCTGCTCAATAGCGCTCCGACATTAAGGATGGGGTAGATCTGGAATAATGATCACTGTTCATTTAGATAAATTGCACTCGGGGAATCCATTTGTAAAGATCTGAATTCAGCTGGAAGCGGAGGGTGATCCTTCATTTGTTCAGCATCTTCCCAGTAAACATTACTGGGTCTAAGTGCTCTTGCAGCTATGCATGACGGCTCACCTGGTGGAGCGCCTGCCATGTGGCACAGCGGCACAGGTTCGATTTCGACTCGTGCACTTGACTGCGTGTCTTCCCCTCTCTCTGCTCTGTCCTCCCTGTCGATGTCTCTATTGGAAGAAATCAGAAAAAAAAGCAATCTTTGAGGAAAAAGAGAGAAAGCTATGCATGCAAAGCTATATAAAGACAGACACACAAACGTATGACTATAATCCCACACAGACTGCAGACTTAATGATATAAAAACACACACACAAAGACCTGATGCAAAACATATGTTACTCATTGACTTGAAAGCAGAATGTGCCCATTTGCTGGTAATATGATGTAAAACATAAATCACTATAAAACGGAAACATCAGTCAATACAGTGGCACACGGAGGAGAAGGTTTCCAAAGTGGGGCAGATGGAAAAGACATTCACGATGTATCACTGAGAATAAACACTCATCCCATAACAACCAGGCCGGCATTAAAGCGTAAATACCGAAGCTTTAAAGTCAAAGACCTTTGATCTAAAAAATAGCACTGTGCAAATAACATAAAGCAAAACTGTATCTATGACATATCATGACCCCGGCTCCTGATGTAAAATTATGCTAAACAATATCACGATGATAGCCTTTGCACAGAAACGCAAGTAGTCTGCTAACATAAGCCATCAACCCCTATTCTGAACCCGATAATGAAGAGATGACACTTTTATGATACCATAATTAACAGCGCTCTAGGATGAAATTAAATCAATATGCCCATCTAATATCATTTTCTCTAGTTATGCAAATCAAACATTCAAAGCCCTTGGAAAATGATATGAATTGCTTTCACATTTCAGTTCACACATATTATCATATCAGACCTCTTGGGTTTGATGACACGGATGAGGCGAGTACAGGGAGAGACTTAACGATGTGCGAGAGGCTCTGACTGCTGATTAGCTTGCAACACACACACACACACACACACGCACGCACACAACACGCTAAACATAGTCCAGACTAGAAGGTGACAATGTACTTAAAGTCTATTAAAGCAACTCCGCTTCTTTGAAACATTAAACTGTGTTTATGTGTTTACAGGGTTTGGTTTCTGTAGTTTTTCTTTTCTTTTAAATCTGCATTTAGTATGTTCAGTCTGTTTATTCGATCAAGACCATTTTGAATCTCATATTCAATCTTCTTATTCACAGCTTTATTGTTGTAATGCAGCTAATCAAATTTCGTGGATATATTGTTTTTATTGCAATCTACTAAAGCCTATTGGAGCCATCATTATTTTTCTTACTGTAGCTGAGGGCAGGAGTAAATGTCCAAGAAAAAAAGAATGACAAAAAAATACAAACATATTTCAGAGTTTATAAACTCAGAGCTTTTTGTGAGAAACACTTACAAATTTGAGTCATTTTCTCACATTTTATGCAAGATCAATCACTGTGGTGTCTCCTAAATCCGATTCCAAAGTATAAATTCATGAGGTCATCTGCGCTATGCCTGCTCCTGTGTTTGCCAGTAGCACCGAACTCTCTCGCTCCAGGGCATCCAGAGAATATTCTCATAGATTTATGACTTTTTTTCCTCACAAATTTGTACCTTTTTTTCCCCCAAACAAAAACTGAGAAATTTGTGAGGTTTCTGTTTTCATAGGAAATTTCTCAGAAATTTATGCCTCAGCATAACTGTGGTCAGATTTATTTATCTTTTAAGATGAACCAATGCGCTGTTATAGCAATCAGAGCAGAAATAAACCGGCTTTCAACATTTCCATGGGGCAGCTTAATGTTGAAACATAAACCATTATAAAATAATATTTTCCTAGATCATATATATCCTTTTAAAAGAAAAACTCATACACATTACATGTTTCTTTAACATCATAATGAGACATTTAAAGTCCTTTTAACCAGCGAAGGTTATACACAACTCGATATTGACACTGTGACAGTGAATGAAACATCACTAAGTGGGTATCTACTGAAATTTGTACTTTCTATTTCTATTTCTAATGACAGAAAGAAGAGGAAACATACTTGACGTTCATTAACTCGGAGCTTAATGACTATTTTATCCAATTGGTACATATAATTGGTTATCAATATAAAATGTTCATGCTTTCCAAGTGATTGTTTGGCTCAGCGTGCATCAGAGATGTGCAGCATAAGGTCACGGTGAACCGAATTAAATACCTTGTAGGAAAACCTCTGCCGAAGAGCAACAAAATACCTTCCAGGGCATAATGAGATAAATTATAACTTTTAATTCCCCCAAACACATGCTAGCACCCTTTTTAGCCTGCCTGTATTTCTGCAGTGGGAGGTGATGTGAAAGTATACGGCCTTTCCCTTTATGGATATGAGACAAAAGGGAGGCTGTGATGGCTGGGCGCAGACGAAACGAGCGGTGGTGGTGGGGGAGCCTAATGGCCGTGATTAATGACAATGGGCCAGAGGAGAGCTGGGACACAGGCGCTACATATATCATCCCTTCTCATCAGTCTATGCACCTCTGTGGCCCCTTCTTCTCTGCAAACCAGCACACTACGGTCGGAAAAAAACACCTCATCTGCTCTCAGTCAGCACACCGCCGAGAAGCTCCCCTCGTCATTCTTTATGGGCCTGCTAGACGAGAGCTGAGCAAGGAAATGACATGTAGAATAAGATATAATGAGTAAAGGGGAGATCGCCGTGTGTGATCGCTCATGTTTTTCATGAACTGAATACTTCCTGTGCTTAAGTCACATTTCCAAGGTCTAATCTTCCATATGGAGAGGAATGAGTTATTGGCTATTTATGAGTAGAAGTGATGATGAATGGTGCTGCATTTATCTGCATAAGTAACTCCAAGGGCTGGCACCGAGCTTCAGCCGGCTATAATAAACATAGTTTGCTCTGAGGGGGCAACTCTTTATTTATGAGGGGCTGTGAATAGATATTACGTGGCCATCAACAGTTCCCCTGGCTCCCTTGAGAAGAGGACATAGAACAGCTCGAATATACGCAATAGTTTCAGAGTTGGACTTAGTTTGGTTTAACCGGGCTCAACACCGGCACTGTGATCAAGTAGACACGGTTTAGTTATGACAAATTAATGAACTACATCCTTATGGGACTTCTAACACTCTGTGGGATTTGTGGTTTTAATTGGGAGGAACCTTGATGGAGCCTTGTTAATGCAATCAACTTAGTGAAAACATGGCAAATTAATTCCTAATTAACACTGTGGGCAGATTTAGTCATTATGGAAGTTCTTTTTGTATTAAGGGATAAAAATATCTCGTATGTAAATCGGCAAATCTTCTTTTCTGTGATTGCAATAGGGCCCCTCGCACACTCTACAGGGATAAAAACTGGACCATCACCATCCTGACCTCTGCAGCGCCTCAGAGCTGTAGCTGAAAGCTGCTTTATGATGTGGATTTATGATAAAATGGCTCATCGGTTGCTCTCTACGGTAACTTTACAACCTGCACACCTTTCTTATCTATTATACCAGATAAGCACAGTTTATAAACCCAACATTTTTTAACACCGATCAATATTTCTGACAGAATGTAAGGGAAATTGTAAATCTTCAGCATCCAGATGCTCAGATTTCCAGCACTGTGTAACCCAGTTGTGTTGCGGAATGTCAAGGTTACAGCGTTGTGTTGAAATGGTTGAAAATTCATCTACACTGGGACGTCTCTGGTTATCCTGGGTTTGATGAATTTAATTTCAGGCTCACATAAATGCCGTGCAAATAAACCAAAAACCTGGTAGTTTCAAATAATTGTTAATCCTAAAAATCGCTTTTCATTCCGTGTTTCATTTTGAAATATCAAGCCTCCAGGTAAATTAGTCATTACACCAGTCAGCCGTGTTTCCGAAACGTAACTACTGACAACATTCCTTTTTGTGTTCTGTTTATTGCTTATTATGTTCCACGCAACAACAAGGCCTCGTGTGAGAAAACAAGGCAGCTTTTGTCTTACCAACTGTTTTCGCTTATTTTCCATGGGTGCTGTGTATAATTAATATCTCAGCGGTGCCGGGGGTTGTCATTTTTCAAATGGTTTCCCTGGAAATGTTCTACACCTCTTAATGGCCCTGCTAATGCTGTAGCTGTCATGTCTTGGACAGCTGCACTTTTACAAGACAAACTCGGCTGTGCCACGGGCCTCTCTGTGGACTTACTCACTCAAAGGCTTACAGGCTGGTGCTGCCAGCTGGTGATAGTACACATAACATTTGATTAATCTTTACCTTGTGCCTGAGACTGGCGAGTCACCTTCCAATATTGTCCCCAGCATGCCAAATATTTTTACAATTTTATGATAGATGACAGATTGGCTAAATGGTCCCAAACACAAATGGAGCCTGGTGAATAACCAGCTGAATGTGCACAGGTGGCGACCAGCGTGTCGCGGCATGGAGGCGAAAAATTTGGAGTACGGTGCTGTTGTACGTTTTCACTTAATACATATTTTGAATTCATTTGCACTTCGAGTCTTGATGTTCATTTCCTTTTTTATGTACAGTATGTATATGTGGCTATATGTGATTTTTTTTTTTTTACATGCTAATTTTCTAGTGGGCCCTTAGATGTGAAGATGGATTTACTAGTTTCTGAGACAGAGATAAACAAGGCTGCAAAGCCTGGAAATTAAACTGAAATATTAATCCAGGCTCCTGCTTTCTGGCAAGTATGGCAGGAAAATGTGCTAAGATTAGGCATATGCAATGTGCAGCGTCAGCTAAAACTGAAAAGTATGGGTCCTAATTCCACTGCTGGCGTCTTATTTGCATGCTGTTACACTCCATCCATACATCCATCCATTATCTATACGGCTTATACATGATAAGATGGTGGGGCTGGAGACTATCCCAGCGGGCAGGGTACACCGTAGAAAGGTTGCCAGTCTACCGTAGGGAAGAAACATAGAGACACACAACTCAATCACACTCCCATTTACACCTACGGTCAATTTACATACTCTGATTCACCTAACAATTTCAAACAAATGCTGGATAGCGGCTACATTGACGGTGCTAACATCTAGCTAAGCACAGCGCTAATTAGCCACATTGTTAGCTTAGCTTGTTTGTGCTTCAAAGTTTCACTCACCCAGAATATGCACGTAGGGAAGTAGTGGATATCTGGAAAAAGTAATAATAATGAAAGAAAGACAGTGCTCAGTGTAGCCTCGATTATAACAGAATAAAAATTGCCGTGTTGACATCAAATTATACAACAAAACAACCGCGCATTGTGCTTCAATACTGTATTGTTATTGTATTGTATTGCGGCGTTCCAGTAAAGACTGTCCAGCCAACACTCCTCCATCAGGGGACAGTAAAACAAAATATGTACTGAATCCAGCACTGTATGGCAGCCTAGGTAAGTAAATCACCATGATGTGTGATATGATCACTCCAGAAGCACAAGGCCTGCTATTTTCTTCATTTCAAACACTATCTCTCTATTCCTTCCCTGAAAGCAGATACTGTTGTCTTAGAGATGGTTATCCTAATTCATGAGGGTTCAACCTGAGTTCAGTAGAAACACTCTGTATGCTTGTTACTTCCTAATAAGATGACACGGCACAGATAGTCAGAGTTTAGACATGTGGATTAATATCAATGTAACAAAAGTGTTATGATGGGAACGAAGGTACCGTTGTGACATATGGCAAAAATAGGAGCCTTGAGAACATTTTTAAGATGACTGAATGTTTGTTTGTTTGTTTTTTTATTCCATTTCATCAAATTCAATTCATTTTCAGGATAACTTCTTTACAAGTAGCTTGGCTGTGGATTGAGTCTTGAAAGTCTGACAGAACCCAGCATTAAGCACATCACTGCACTAGCATCAAGAAAATTACTATTTTACAAACTTTGTCACAAGATCATTAGTTCATCAAACTCAACTTCAAACTCGTTCAATAAATATCTGACAAGCAGTGTTTGGGGATGGGCCAGCTACATGTAGCTGAGCCACTCAGCTTTTTTTTTAAGTAGGTTGACAATAGTTCAGCTATTTCTAAAACAACACTGTTTTTCCCATAACGTGTTATTTTTGTAGCTTTCATCGAACTACACAGTTTCTTGTCACGGGAGGCAGATTCAGCAACGAGCACGCTCATAAATTTATAACGGAGCGCTGTTTTACATTTGATTGAAAACACACACTCCCACTGATCTCTCAAAGACACTGGCTTGAACATTTCCCAGTATGCATCACTCCTGACAGTCACCTTGCATAGCCTCACGGGAAATAGTCCATATGAAACACATCTATCACAATTTTTTGCTTTAGCGTTGAAACTGTGCAAATCCTATTTATTCTATTTAGATGTGAATCCAATGAATTGTAAAAGAACTAATCATTTTTGTTCAGTTGTCTCTTGCTATTTTCACATTTAGATATCAATCTGTACCATTGGTTAAAATAAATAAATAAATAAAACCATATTGTAATTGTTATTATTGTTACCTTTTAACTACTTTCAAAGTAGCTTCAATAATAAAAAATTCATTCATGATCACTTTTCTTTTTACATCTAGAGAGCTAAAATGCCATTTTTATTCAATTAAGTTCAGGCACTTTTTTTGCTGCTTCATGATTATTCATGCAAATTCCAAGAAATTTGATCAAGTCAATTTTTCTTTCTCAATGGCAGAATTTGTTTCAGATTTTTTTTCCCTCCTTTTTTGCAGTGCACCGGGGACTCACTTTCGTGCCATATACAGTATAATAGTGCGGGTCATAAGAGCAGCTGGTTTACAGGACATAAGAAGCTAAAACACAACAGATTTACAAACGGGACAGAGACCTTGTAAATGCTAATTTTCAGCATGTTTTCAGCAGATTACCAACTAGAGTGAGTTTATGTCTCTATCTTTGTTTGAAGCACAGCATGATGGTGGCCCTTCAACCCCCATTTTCCAGAAGCTTAGACCTGGCTGTTTGATGAGGGCTTATCCCTCAGCTGACATATTATCATTGGACAGGCCTCTGGCTGCGCCAAAAGAACAAGCTACGCAAAGGATTAGCCTGCACACCCGTGCTAATGCAGTCAAACTGTCAGAGAGATCAAAGCCACTCACTCCAGATTAAGACCAATTAAAGTAGGTGGCCCTACACAAATTAAAAGCACAGAGCGCTCACCTGTTAAAAGGAGCAAAAACACTGAGAGGCTTTGTTCTCGCTGATGTGTTTACGGCGAGAATTATATCATTTTACCCAATTTGGTTTTAGGCATTTGTCAAATCGCAGAAAGTGTAGACGCATTATTTGGAATACCAAAACACGGTGAACCAATTTGCTAACTAGTCACACTTTATTTATGAATTGCAGAGGAGTTGTTTTGTAAATTGAATTTCTTTAATTAGTAATAGTTGATGAATACTGTGAGATCTACATTACTTTTCTGACGATACAGTAAATACCGGCATCGCAGAGGGTTCTGTTCTGGGACCAATTCACAATTTGTTTGTTGTTTGTTGTTTAGACCACAACTAGTATTGCTGTGGAGCAATGTTTTGCTCTTTATACCATATTGTATTCTGCCTTACGGTAATCATATCACATGCGCATGGAAAACTTTATGCGTTCGGCATCGGCACCCGAGCAAAGATATGTTAGGGTCCCATTTTCCGGGACATCACCAGGATCATTTAACCTTCAAAGGGACCGAATGTTGAAACTCTACCTTGGCCTTGTAAAAACGTGTGTTTATATTACCACAGTTCCACCTAAGTGAAGCAGAACTGCTATGGGTGTGCTGCTGGGTCCAAATGACACAGCCAACATGACCCAATTGTGACTACTGTGTTTAAGGGAGCAATTAAACATATTAGACACTTTGTTTTAAGGCCACCTTTCCATTAGAAGCCTTCGATTTAGCTTTTACAGCACGCAAACCTGGCTTGAACGGCTGCTAAACTCATTATAATCTAAGCTACACCGAGTACATCTTATTTCCCCTAATGTTTAATCTATAGATCTACATTAGGTTTTGTCGCTCTCGTAGAGCAGAGAGAGCTCTGTCGCTTCTTTTCCTTTTTGTGTACTGGATTAGCACGGAAACAAACACACGAATGACTGTTGAGTTTGCGGTAGTGCAGAAGGGGTTAATGGTCTCAGTTATTACAAGAACATCTCTAACTGAGGCATCTGAACCACAGCTGGTCAGATAAACCGTGGGTCATCTGAGGGCCAACGGAGGCTCTGCTGATCAAGGCCTGGGCTCACGACAGGGGGATGAATGATGACTGCAGAGTAAATGCCAAAACTATAAATTTCATCCCACACTGACCCAAAGCTCCTCTAAAGTTTATTTACATTTTCACATAGCATCTACCCTCGAACGTCAATGACAAAGTCTTTCAAGCCATGATGAATTAGCGATTGCACTGCGTGCTCTCTAAAACACACATTGCTGGGAAAGTTCATTTCACTCTGACATGTCTGTTACGAGTGCCACTGAAGAACAGACTGAAAGGATCTTTCATTAGCTTGTCTTTTCTTGTTACTCGCGCCGAATTCTGCTTTCGACTCGATCCAGCAGGGCTGAGTGGAACCGGGTGCGGTGTCAAAACCGCTTTGAAATATAGCCCCGGTCCCATAAATTAAAAATGGTAATGAGCAAACGTCTGTTAAAAATCTTTAAGAGCTGCAGCCGTACACATTTTTATACTTGGAAAATAAATAAATAAGATCAACACCCCGTGGATAAATTTCCAATGTGCTTCGCAGAGCCCTCTCTTTGATGTGGATGCATAGAGTCAACTGTGTTTGGACAGCGATGGGGAGGTGCTGCCAGGCTTTTAACTGCTCCAGAGAACACAAACCAGCGCAGAGGAGCACATAGGAGTCCCTCTGTCCCGAGGCAGAGCACAAACTGTCAACTGAGAGAATGAGGAGAAACCACACTGGGATTCCTTCTGCAGCATCCTGGAGGCCAGTAGAGCTCCTGAAACTGCGAAACTGTCCTTAAGATGTCTGTGTTACGATTCACAAACATCATTTCAGGAGGTCTCCACAGTACAGATAAACGACAACAGTACCGGTTTGAATTCAGGTCTCTCCTCTGCTGCATCCTCTCACGTACTGCACTGTCAGTCTGGCTAGACGAGGAAGCTCTAACCAGATTCTGACCCTACTTTCACCACGGCAAACTTCTACTGACCCCTCCCACTGAGACAAAATGTAAACTGTATTGTTACTAGAAAATTCATTTTAATCACACGCCTATTCCCAATTTTACAGTTTAACAGTTTGATCACAGCCCCGTCGTCCCATAACATGGTAGAAATGATGAGTCCACATCCAGAGATATGGAGCAGCCATTTGTTTTGAGTAGAAATTGGACATTTTGGAGTGATTCCCAGCTCTACCTGTGAGCTTCAAGAAATATTTTAACAGAGAGCTGTCAAAGTACGAAAACACATACAGGGATTTATATTTGGAGGAGGTGGAAAGAAGTCGTTGCTCCTGTTTTGTGGTGTGGGAGGGAAGCACTGCCTAATTTGAGGGAACGAACATGCTTAAGTTATTACTGCAAGAAGGCAATCTGTCAAAGACGGGCTGTTTTGGCATGTTGCATACCGCTGCTGAGATCATAGAGTCCGATTCTGCTTGCAATTACTGCTGAAGGACCTTGGATGCAGGCAGACGGCCATTAATTCTGTTCCTGGCCCTGGACGCTTTGACATGTCAAAATTCTCACTGTCCTCAGTGCCATGATTCTGGGAAAAATGCACCACAGTGGCCAAAACCTCAGCAGAGGAGTAATTGATGTCATCATTAATGTAATTAGGCTGACTGTGTCCACAGTATGTTATGACTTACTTTGTATTGTAATGTGCTAGAATTTACTGGAGGAGGAAACCACAGATATTTTCATGGCGTGGCTGTCGGTTAACTCATCGTTTCCATGCATTGCTGTGTCCTAAGTGTTACTGGTTAGGCCCGCGTGTCAGATTTTATGTGTTTTCTTAACGGTTGGAGGCGGTAAAAATGGAAATAGACCAATAAAGGAAGTCATAATTTCAAAACCTTTAAAAATATGGTAGCACATGTAAATGTATTAGATTATACGGATACACAGCGCGATTTGATGAAAAATACCGATTGTAAAGACGTTTCTCAGAGTATGTCAAGCAGTCTACGACATTAGCCGAGTGTGTTAAAGGTGTATAGGATCGTGGCGTGCATTCAGCGTCCTCTCAGTTGACATCACACATGCAGTAACAATACCCCAGCAGACACTCTTGGAAAGCTCTATTCACTCTTTGTTCCTGTCACAAAACCGTCTTGTTTACCATACAAAGAGTGTGGTTTCATCTGAGTGAAAGCAACACAGACACGTTGAAAGGGACCGGCTTCAAAGGAACAGATTCATCATCATGTGTCGTCTCTCCCACCCACACCACACCGACACGTTGCTGTGATCAGGTCATTTAGCTGTTTAATGTGGTATGACATTTTATCCGCACTTTAAGCATCTTATAGCAACGTGTTACGCACTGAGTGATTTCAGTGTCAGCTAATGACTCAGAGTTTCTTTAACCGTCTGATAGGTTTAGTCACAATGAAGGAAAAAAACATGGTAAAATGAGAAGTGGGTGACATTGCCAGATGATAAAGATAAACATTAAAGGTAAAGTTCATTTCACAAAGGAAATGAATGCAGTATCGGCGGTTGTTTATCAGAGTGTATGACTGACACGTGTTGTTAAGTAAGCAGCCGGTGTTGGCAAAAACACAAATGAACCGGTCGGAAATGTTGGCAAGTCAAAATCCACTTGACATTCCGTGAACTGTGGTAACATTTTGTCACGCATCCAAATATCAGCATAGAGACTCATGTTATGCTTGAGCATCTGTGTCCGATCTGAATAACTAGCATGACTCCCATGCAGATGGTCACAGGATGTGACCACCTCACATCGCCTGTTCCCATCAATCTACCAGTAAATAGCTCCTTTGACACCCCGTGCCCGCTTTTTGTCCGAGGCAACTCACATGATTGCTGGCCATTTTGGAAGTAACCGAGAAGAAAAGATGAGAGAAGAGAAGTCTGTTCTGAAGTAACAAAATCACACCGTACACGCCGTACATCCTGCTAGAACTTTTGACCCATTTCTGGGAGGTTCTGAGTCACAAGTTAGTCTTCTTGGTATCACCCCTGTGAAATCTTAATGTCCAACTGCCCCCACTCCGTGGCCCCTGGCCAATAGCTAAATCAGATTTATAACTACTGTCACAGGCAGGGATGACAGATAAATTAATCTTCCCTTCATGAGTTTACGTCTTGGGCATCTGGACTGCTGATCTGGCCCTAACAAGCGCAGAGGTCCCGGCAAGCTGTCTTTTAATGTTGATGTGTTCATGACGGGAGATGAATGGCTCTGTCATAGGAATCTATTTATACAGCAGTTATATGGCAGTGCCACCAGATCCGGGACATTGCACTTCCACAATGCTCGCACCAGCATCTGTCAGAGGAAGTCAGCAAATGACACTTAGAAGCATTTAGAGGACTGTTTAGTGTAATGTGTTTTTTTTTTCTTCTAGTCTATCATAAGAGCACACAAAATGTCTGCTGAGGCTTACAGTCGTCTAAATTTATGTTACATGTTTGATTTTAGGACGTTTTGGCGAATTGGTATTTTGCAGACACACAACGAGTTAATTAACTTGGTTGAATTTTCATGATGCTCGTGCCAAATAACAAACAAATCAGCAAAATTGATGGAGACTACATAGAAGATGTACAACTGGTCAAAAAAAAGCTAGCTAGCTTGACATGTCAATATCAAACATTAACTTGAGAGAATGAGCTGGGTTATGTCAAAGAACAGCTGAAAGACAAGACCACCAGGACTGCAAAATCCAAGCTTGTCATTGTCTGCCCACCCTCCTCGGCACTGACCACACCTCCTAACCCCATCATGACATGAATCACAGCCAGCACCTCCACTGCCTCTTCAACAAAAGATGCTTTGAGGTCATGCTCCTCGTCTTTGTGCCCACCATACCGTGTGCAGAGAACCACTCAAGACAAGAAGGGCTTAAATAGGAGCTTAGACTGAAAAGAAGTCCATCATAAAAGAGCCATTATGAAGAGATTCAAATAAAGCAGATGTATGGTTTTGTTTTTTTTCCACGTCTATGAAACATTTAAATGAAAGATGATGCATTTGTCAGAACTGGGGAAAGGTTCTCCATTTGACTTCTCATTTTCAGCCCTCAAAATGGTCTTCATTGACGATAATACGTCTGAGCTTTAAACTCAACTCCCCCTTTTTTTTATATTCATCACCCAAAGAATCCTCTGTGGGGGTTTAAAACATCAAACAGAGCCTCATGAAAAAGTCAGGAGGTGTCAGACATGTGTTTCGCCTCCTCGCCCCAATACCCGCTGGCTTGCCAACACCAAAGGCCAGAATTGATTTTATGTGAAGCAGGACCAGATCCGACTCCTTCAGGGATCACCTGCCTAACCCCTGCCTGTGGCTCTCACAGAGCGCAAACAATTAATACCAACCATCAGAAAGACAACAGCACACCAATATTGACTCTTATGTACGGTTTGGCTCGTTGTTTATCACGTGAAACATCTGCACGGGATGAATGTTTGCATTGTGTGCTTCCCTATGAGAACGTCCGGAGAGCTAAAGTTAAACTTCTGCTCTAATTCCACATGCATGATCCTTGTGTATGAGTTAATAAAGTGAGGTTTATGGAAGATTCGGCGCAGATTGTGCAAGGTAAGAGCGCTGCCTAAAAGCCACTGAGCAGGCTTTAAAGGGAGTCCGGTTGTACGTAAGAAAATGCTGCTTTAAAAGGTCAAAGAAGAGCCAACGGAGATAAAAGTCTGAGGTGGCTTTCATGTAAGGTGATCCAATGACAATCCCATTTAAATTAAACATTCTTTCCTTTTGATCTGTTTGTACTCATTCTGCCGGGGAACAGCAACACCGTACGTTTTTGTTTGAGTTTGACATTCAAAATCATGATCTTTTTAAAAAATTACTTGTCTAAATTATTTGAAATCATCATCCGTCACCGAATGAATACAAATTCAAATAAAGAGCTCTGGAACGCCGTAGATAATTGGGAATAATCCTCCTTAAGTAATAACTGAACAATAATCACAATTCCCATGAATACAACAGGCTTATTAAGTAAATGTTGTTAAGTTATTGCTGATATTTTTGATCAAGTTCTCCCTTTGTGCAACTGCAGGCAGTAGGAGGAATCGGGAGTCGAACCCCAGGGATCGGTGGGAGCTACACATTTTTATGTTTCAATCATGTTGCCATTTCTAGATGTAAAGATTTTTCATGTTTTTAATTCAACAAAAACTGTTTCTTGATCACTCCAAAAAGTCACTCTGCTGTTCAATATTTACACCCGATTAACTCCTCAGCTTTATAATCACAATCCGTAAATATGCACAGGCAAAAAGTGTCATTTTCCATCAAAATACGGAGCAGGTCATCATCCATACATCCCCTTTACCTGCTCATCATATTCATATTACCGCTAACACATTTCTCCAGATGTAAGCAGCTGTAAAAGCGAGTGACTTGCACGGTACTATATGGATAACGCCCATGCCATAAACAGAATAAAAATCCTAATGAGCAACTAATATTCAATGATGTTTTTATGGGCTGCAGCCACAGTTTATGCACTATAATAAAACAGCCATAAAATTAGTTTCATGAAGTTGACTCCAAACGGTGAGATCAGTGTTAATGCTAATTAATGGCATCTACAGACTTACACTCCAAATAAACAGCGGCGAAAGGAGCACTCACACCCTTTACTAATGGTAACTAGGTTAAGTAAGTAGGATTACAATGGGAAATACTCCATTCCAAGAAGTATTGCATGTAAGATTCTGCACTAGTAAGAGTAGCGATGACGATATTGTTCTGACGTGTCAGTAATAAAATCATCATTAAATGTTAACGTATTTCTGTGAGGAAATTGTCTGACCTTTGTGTTTCTAAAATCTGTGCCATAATGTAAAAAAAAAATGTCCAATGTCCAAAAACAGTATTTATAAATGTAGTTAAACGGTACATTTCCTTCCCTCAAAATGAAAAATACAACAGTAGCTAATATGGAACACAAGTACTCAGTTAGCGCTTCTAATAGCACGTCATCGATCAGTATTTATCTGCACTTTCAAAGTTCACTTGTACAGCAATCACAGCAACAAATCGTGTTTTCCAAATGTCATACACACACACACACCTTCAATTGAAATCGGCACAGCAGCACACAGTTTGCTTAAACCGAGTAACACGAGCACCAAGATTATGCTTTTTAACAAAGGAAATATGCGGCCTCTACGTGTATTTCCTCAAAGGGTGACCTGACCTCAATCGCAAAACAAGACAAACACTCGGCAGTGTAACCGTCAACGGCATCTTTAAGTGTCTACGTGTGAATGACTTATTAAACAGCTCACGATGAAGGACAGCAGATGAATGGAGAAAATCAGAGTGAAAAATAAGCGCCTTTAAAAGCGTTTGGGAGCAGATATTTTCAAGCAGAGCAGCGCTTGTGGCTTCACTTCCTTTTTTTTTTTTTTTTTTTTTTTTTAGAGCGGCGGCCACTTCAACTGGCTCGATGTCAGCCTGCTTTTCTAATGGACAGCCACAAAGCTGACAGCCCGTAAATCACGGGGACTACAGAAAGCCATTAGTCCAGGGATACACAATAAAAAGCCGTAATGGTCTCATAAAGCCTGCAACACCACAACAGACATTCTGATTCTGTCTATTAAGGCCGGCGCAGAGCTTTACACGGCGGAAAATAAGGACGCCATTTTTCTATTGGGCATCGTTGCCTGGGGTCTCGTGTTTGTGATCAATGTACAGTATGATGCATCGCACCCTGAGCTCTTTATTTACTATCGGCTCTGGATGAGTGAATATTCTAAGAAAACGTTGTGATTACGAAGCTGCGTGTTAACAGATGCCTCATTGATTTACCGTGAGCTGGTCGTGAATGCCAGATGTGCTCAGACTGCTGTTTATAGCATCAAGGACAGCTACGATCTAGTACAGCCTAATGTCAAGAGCAATCTGCTCCTCCGGCTAGTTTACAGTCATATTAATTATGTTTACCTTCTCCCACTGATAGGACAGCATATCAGTCCTGCTGTGAAATGCGACAAATGTTTAGATTGACAGCAATACATTTGGGGCGGAGCGTCCTGAACAAAAAAACCCCCCCAAAACACTGACAAGCATTATTTTTTTGAAAAATGCCATCATTTCCAGGCTTCCAAATGTTCAAATCTGTTTTTGTCTGTTTTGTTTTTGACGTTTTTGCTTCTTTCTATATGTAGATGCAGACTACACTATATAAAAATGAAAGATCGACACAGAGGGAATTAATAGGAATCCATGGTTCAGTGGATGTACATGACACATTGCTTAATGAGAGTGTGAGGAGGGTTCACCAGGTGACGGAATGCGGCTTACTCGGATTTGAATGTTTACATGTCTCAGTAATTCCATTAGCAATCGCATATCTTTTACAAGGCGTACAAATAAATAAATTTATGACGATTTGGGTGTTGAAGTGATGTTTAAAAAGTCCATTTGTTGCTAATCAGTATTTCAATGTACTGACTGTGAATAGAACAGCACTAGATTTTTATTTTGTCATTTGTGACGGACATGTCATCATAGTATGATGTCAAAAATGCACAAAAAAAACCGAAACGTTACCCGATTGCAACCCTACGTGTTGAATTTCACTGAATAGCGAATATAATTTACAGGAAAAAAAAATCTTTGCTGAAACCTCGTCAACCTGTTTTAGCTCCTCAAAAACAGATGGCAAACGTCGAAATGATTCCAGGTGTAATTTTACCAACTGAGACCAAATTTCTCCTCTCGTCAAACGAGTCTTATCGGTGACCTTACAACAGTCTCTTCCTGAGTTACGGTGCAGCAGATTGAACTTGCCTGAAGACACTGACGAGCTCCGCTGTCTAATGTCATTTCTCATTTCCAGGCAGACTGCTATCTCCTACTGGCTTCTGCCAATAATAGCTCATCAAAACAACACAACAGTTCTTGGCACCAAAATAAAGGCAGCGGTCCACATCTGTGCCACTCTGTTGTCAATTAACAGTCCTCTTCACTCTGACACTTGGGACTTAAAAGAAACAGTCAAGAATGTGATGAATGTGAGTCGACAGACGAGAAGCTACACGCTGCACTGCAGCACCATAATGTGCTTGAGATATGGATAATAACTGACACCACTGGCAGCTCTTATGAAGTTTGATTTCATTTGTCAGGCCTCTTCTACTTTGTCTTTCAGCTTGCTCTCTCCCTCTTGCTCTCTCTCTCTCTCCCTCTCTCTCTCTCTAACGCAGATAGCCTGGAGACATTGCTCACTTCCAAAGGCACAAATAGGTGCAGCTATGGGCTCTACATCAACCAGGGAAACGGAAGGATCATCTGTTAAATCCAGCAACTCATACTGCATATATTATGAGCAATATTGGATTTTGGGGCCCAAACGACTGCGTGTATTACACACCAAGTTACACGGACCTCAGTTACCCGGGTGTACCTGTGCAATCAATCGAAATTTATTCAATTATTTTTGCAGAACATTGTAACTTTGTGAGGCTTAGTGTTTCGTGATGTTTTTATTCAGTTCCTTAGTAATTGGTTCGTCTAGTTGCGTCTGGTGTATCGGTGTGTGTTACATTAAGGCGTCTTTTTATATTCTGTCCCCATCGTGTATGGAAATGAGCGCGGAGAAGCAGCTTTCGATACAGTGAGGACAACACAACCTGTAATTATGGCGTGAATAATGATCATATAATGGATAACAAAAGCTCGACAAAGGTAGAATTTACCGTTCCACCGGATGGCGTTAGATTGTACAGGTGCTACAGTAAACCGGGGCCTGGTCGGAAGAGGCTCCTGTCCAAGATGTGCTCTCATCTCTGAAATTGGAGGAAACCTGAAAATACGTAATGAACGCAAATCACATAAAGCAAACGTGACAGAGAAATAAGCGTCAAAGTCTGCATTTGATGGCTAAGAAGACAAATGGAGCAGTAAGTGTCCAAGCTTGTCTTCGCAAATACCTTACATGCTTGTCTCCAGTCGACCACATGACGCTAATTCCTGCTCCTCCCGCAAATCCCTAATCCTCACTGTGAAATGTGACAAGATCATTCTTTAGGCCTGCTTTAGTCAGAATAATCTGCCCATCACAGACATTCATCCCAACCTGCACAGAGCTGCTACTTTCACAACCTGCTACCTGGATGTTTTCACCCAGATTACGCCGCATAAATTAGACGTAATCGTATAAAAATGCATATGCGGCGCACGTGTGGAGCGTTGACGCCGAGTGTTTCGAAAACTCTTTAATGGCGTATTTGAAACTGTGAATGTTTCTGTTTTTGACAAAAACTGATTTTTTTTTTTGTCAAAGATGCCTCAAATTTGGTCAATAAACTTACTTTAGAAGATACCAACAACGGTATAATTGTACTGTTTGAACAGTAAACTCTTTCTTTTGAATTACATTATTTAAGAAAAGGTTCTATTATATCAGTTCTTCTTCTCCACCTCTTCCATAAACCAGTGTGCTGATCAATAACATCAGCCTTAAATATACATCAATCTGACAGATAATCGGAGTCACATGCCGCACATTTTGATGTCATCCAACGGTGGAAACGGTGGCATTCCCTCATGTCCTGTGAAGTTATTAGACACATACGTTCAGTAGTTATCAAAGGAGCTTCCTGAAGTTTGCACAAAGTTCAGAATCCGGTAATGTGGCAGCTGGCAGGTTGAGTTGAAGCAGCTGTGCCATCCATTGGTTCCAGTACTAACAGAGAGTGTAGGTGAAGTTAACACCACTCTACAGCATGACTAACACATGTCAACATCCTCACCAACCTGATGGCAAGTGGACGACAGCGTAATCTCCTCAGGCTTTGCATCCTACCCGACCTGCTTTAACTAATTGAGGAGACAAAGTGAAAAAGACCCTTCACCGACTTGATCTTGGCTGCTACTCAACTTTTCTAACTCATTCCGTCATGCTGCGCCTCTACCCGTCTGACTTCCGGCAAGCACAATTTCATGTCAGCTCCAAGTTGAGCTTTTTGCAAATTATGTCAATGCTACAGTATTTGACACAGAAGGGGGAAAAAGTACATCGAGGGTGTACTCAAGGGAAATGGGTATGACTTCTAAGCGCGTGAAACGTCCCGCGCTATACACTTAATATCCGTAATACCTCCTGACACATCCTCCTAACCTCTTATTCTGTTCCAGCATCTGTGGGGTCGTTTTTCCGCGGCTGAGCACAGAGCAAAGCAGTCTATTTTCTTGTCATGTTTGACTGAAAGGCAACTTTCAACTTGGGATTGTAATTTCCTGCACTTTAAGACAGTCCACATGCAAGCTGCATTACCATGCTATCAAGGTGATGGGAGCAATTTCAAACTGTCAGTCAGTCATAGAAATATCAGAGACTTCATGACTGCCTCTTCCTGTCAGAGGCTCTTGTAAGGTGCTGCGGAGCATAATTTAAGTCTTAGTCACTCAATAGCATTTAACCTGTCACTATAGATCTCTGTTTCACCCTGGAAGCATATATGACATGAGTACGCACTGTAGCTGTATTGCTGGATCAAATTAAAAGTTCATTCCGTCGTGTTTTTACGATAAAGCGTCGAATCTGAAGCTGAAATGTCCATTGCTGCACATGAGGCACAAACAGAGAAAACTGGTAAAGTATACACTATGTACTAATCATCATAGTACACTGTTTGGCAATTACTGCACAAGTACACCGTACACACTGTGCCACGCTGTGCAAGGAAATATTATGAGGTGCACCAATCACACTGCGTTTGGAAATATGGAAGGAACCTGAATGTCTTTTGGCCTTCATGTTACCCAGATGTCCATTTTCAGAGCAGCGTGATTTATGTGGTTCTTTATCTGAATTTGATCTTTGGCGATGCGACCGCTGTGTGTGAGAACGTTTAATTCAAAACTCCTGCGCTTTATAAGTGTCTGACTTGCCTGCAGAGGCGCACGTCACTGTCGTCATCACTCAGTGTCAGCAGCCACAACAGTGAGAGGAGAGACGAGGAGATTGCAAATTTGTTACATTCATACGAAGAAGCTCCACTTCAAAGTTAGGTGTCGGAAACGAGAAGTGAAGAATTGAAAAAAATTTAAAAAAGAATGTGTAGTAGTACAGCTGGTACGTGCTGGTATGGCTGGGCAAAGTTCCATTTTCATTTATTGCACAAGTGACATTTTTTGTTGTTCTTCATGAGTGAGTTTGTGGATCACGTTTTGTTGTTGACACGTTTTGGTCTTGAACGCAGCTCTGCACGGCTGAGCTAGAAACATTAGGCGTGACTAAAAAGACGTAATTGTGCGCTCAAGCGACATCTGAGTGATTTTTACAAAATTTCTTTTTATTTTTATTTACATCCAAACTTGCAAGTGAATAACAAATCACTCCACGATGCTAAAATTGACAAAAATAAAATAAAATGTCAGTATCCTGAACGGATGTAAATGACCTAAAAATTATGTAAATTTGTGAAATGGCTTTAAAGCCTGGAATGTGAAATTAGTCATGCAGGGCCATAAAAGTGTAACTCATCTGTATATTGTTGATGGGTAATGTGTTTTTATGTGCACATGGATTTAAGTGGTGAAGGCTGCAGTGTGAAGTGTGTATTTGGAGTAAATTGATAAGAAGATGTAGAAAGAAACATTTTACTACTTAATTTTTTTCTTGTTTCTGGATTTGTCCCACCGCCATCATTCTGTCCTCTAGCTGTGAGGTTTCCACTGTGTATTGCATTGTGGGACATATTCATTTTCTCACTCATTCATAATCAAAACCCTGTCAGAATCCGTACGTGTTGCAATTGTTCCCGGACTGCAGTGTATCAAATTATATAAGAAAAATAATAGATTAAATCGCTCACCTCATGCATTTCACAGACACAAGTTAGTTAATGCTGTTAATTTCTAGATCAACGCACCACTCTGAGTGACACACTGGGCCTGTACTTAACCATTATTAATGTGACAAGCCTCAGTGCAAAGCAAATCAATTAAATAGAAGCAATCACCATAGTCTGGATAACGGCCTTTTAAGACCCTTTTCAAGAGACAAGGAGGTCCTTGATTCGGGCCTCTGTGCGAGGACCTGACAGATCAAGAAAGCGCTATGAAACAATAGCACCTTCGAACCATCATCTCCCCTTTTTACCTGTCACATCCAGTCGGCCTGTCTCGCCCCTGATGTGGCATGCCCTGTGCCAGCTGCCACAAGGTGAATTTTTATGTCATGTCAAGCGATTTTTTTTTTTTTTTAATTCTGTTCGCTTAACATTACAATGCGGCACTTATCGACCGGATCCCCCTTTTCTTTTTCTTTTTTTTTTTATCTATCACAGCTTTGCGGCTGAGCATTTGTTGCAAGGCTATAATGCACAGTTTATGTGTTTGACTACAGAGAACAGACAGATACTAACTCAACTTCATTGTTTTTGTGGATGTTTCACTGAGACTTGTAACGTCCGTATATATATATAAAAAAAAAAAGGTAAATTAGATAGATAGATAGATAGATAGATAGATAGATAGATAGATAGATAGATAGATAGATAGATAGATAGATAGATAGATAGATAGATAGATGCTGTAAAAAGGGCACGTTGAAGGACAAACTTTTCATCTTATTCACTATAGCGAGTTTAAAGATTGCCTCAGGTTGATATATGTATATTTGTGGCAATCTGATAAAAGTTCTTCACTTTTAGGGGGGAAATCTATGTCAAGCCTTTAATGTAAATGAAATTCCTTCTCTGTATGTGATGGTCCTAGCGTGATACTGTCAGTCTTTACCCACCTTAAAAATGTACCACATGGGTTGTAAATGGTTGTATTTGCACAGACTCTGACAGTTTCACTAAAGTATCCCAGTGTAAAATACCAGCACGGATTTCAGGCTTTCTGGTTAAATGTAATGAATTATGGCAACGAAAAAATGTGTAGCCATTTAAGGATAATGCAGAGAATTTGGTGTCTGCTGCTGTGAGCCATCCATCACGTCCACAATAAAGGAGTTTTTGCCTGACGGTCGAAATTTATGGTCGCCCTTCTCTGCCCTAATAACTCAAAGCACTGTGTCAGAGCCTGACAGCCGTTGCCGAAAACAGCGCCCCTGTTATCAATCAAAAAACACTTGCATATGTTTAACTTTCGCCTGATCAGCAAGACATTTATAGGCTATTGAGTAATAAGATAAGTGGGTCTATTTCTGAGGGAAGGAATGTGTGAGCTTTAATGATTAATGACAAGCTCATGAGGGTTCTTAGCCCTGGAAAAAAATGCAACTTATTTTATTTTATTTTATTTTTTGGTTTGCCTGTTGTGCATAAGAGGAGCAGCAAAATAGCAGCAAATTTAAAAATGCT
>OMNV01008773.1:14771-27807 GCA_900303265.1 Brotula barbata
TCCACATTTCTCCTGCCAGACCTGGAGAGAGACAGGGGGTGGGGGGGGCGGGAGAGGGACAACTGAGACGTTATTCAGTCCAGGCGTGCTGCGCTGTGAGCCCCCATTGAAAATCCTACAGTATTAAGAAAAATAACAGTCTTGAAGAGATGCCGTGGTTTCCAGCTCAATTTCTCGCCGTATTTCTTACTCAAATACTAAACTTAACCAAACTGATTTTAACAAAAGGACGCAAATTAAAGAGTAAAACCTGCTAAATGAGCAGTGTGCACATCATTTTCTGCTAAAAGGAGAACAAGAAGATTAATTTCACCTCTATTGCTCCCAGATGTTAAAAACATGCAGTTGAGGCTGTTTTGTTCAATGAATTTGATAAGAATCTGACAAAAAACAAAAGAAGGAAAAAGGGGCAGAAACTGTTTTCATCCCACTCTTGTTATGCAAACTACACATGGAGTCCAAAATGTTTGTGCAAACAAATAATGTCGAATGGATTTTTCAAGATGGGCAAAAATATTTGTATGCTTACTCGAGGAATAAAACACAACATAGAGAACAAGCGTCAGCATAACTGTAACATAGGAGGAAAAACAGCTGCAGAATGACTGCATCGTTTACCTGAATACAAAATAAAATCTGATTATTGTTTCACAAAGTTGAAAAAAAATAGCTAGATTCTTTTCCGCCTGCATTTCCTGGGAACTGAGGGCCACTATGTTGAGCAAAAACAGGGACGATTTTAGCAGTGTGCCAACTTTCACAGCTGGCGGCCAAACGGGGTAATTTGCATTTTATTTTTGTGAAATTTTCACTTGAATTTTATTCACAAACTGGATGGCGATGAAGACGAACAGAGAAACATATTTTGTGTGAGTGCTCTGTCTGCTTTGTGTACAGTTAAAGAGCAGAGCCCCTGGGTATATTTTCCTTTTGAGATCATGCGTTTATGCGTCCATACTGCTTATTTGCAAAGGGTCATCTGTCAAAAAAAAAAAAAGCAACAAAAAAATGGAGCAGATGCAAACATTTTGTTGAGGTCAGCCTTTACAGCCTGAGCCTGCTTTTACCTGAGACGTGATCTATGTAGCCGACCAATGGGGCACAAGTATGGTTGCAGTATCCCTGCTCTTCGTGTGTGAGACCACGAGACAGGTGGCAGTCCACACACTTCCTGAGAGAGAGAGAGAGAGAGAGAGAAAGAGGGGGATAGGTATGAGTCTGAGTACCTCAGCATCACACCTTCTATAAGTGACAGGTCTACTGACAGATAAAGTTGCGTACCAGTAGGTCTGGCAGGTGGTTTGACAAACTGGACATCTCTCACAGAAGTTTCCAGAGTATTGGGCGTCATCGCACACACACTTTCCACATAAACACCTGCCTCGCCCACTGCATATTAAACCATTGGCCGATTGACAGGTTGCTGTGGAGACAGGGCACCCGCAGCTCTCGCCTGTCCAGTTGTCCTCACACACACACTCGCCAGACACACACACGCCCCGACCTGTAAGGGACAAACGGGGAGATGGAATATTGTGAGTGTAAATTTGCATAAGCAATCACGTGGAACCTGCATGAATTTTGAGTGCACGTTTGTGTGTGTGTGTATGTGTGTGTGTGTATGTGTGAGCCCCTTACCCCCACACAGCAGTCCCCTCTCGTACGGGCAGGAAAAGTCGTCCATTTCACAGTATTTTCCGTGCACCATCCCCAGCCTGCTCTGCTCACACACACACCTGCCACACTCACACACTCCCCGACCACTGCAGTCCTCATCGGACCCAGCAGCTCTACAGTTTATGGTCAAATCTGTGTTTGACTCCTCAACCAGTCCGTGATCTGGTCTCTGCTCCTGACCGGAGCTCTCTGGGATCTCCCTGCACGGTGATTGGCCACCGTCATTACAGTGTCCCGCTGATCCACAGCTGCAGCGACATTTGGAGTGGATCCTTACGACGGTAGATTCATTGTAGCCCACAGGGCGAACCACCACCGTTACATCTTCATCTTCACCATCATCAGGACAGGAGTGTAGGCCGATGGTGACATTGAAGTAGACCTAGAGTAGTAGAAAAACAAATAAATCAACAGCTAAACACTGTGTCACTGTTAGGATAAAGAACAGTGGACATGATAGCCAGGGTCAGTTAGGATTTTAATGTTTTATCTATGTTTAATCCACCCACAAATTTAAGGGCTAAAGTCTGAATTTACATTGTAGAGCAGTGATACTTTCCACAGGAAACGTACTCAACAAAATCTAGAACAAGAATGCACTCAGATAATGTAAACTTCCTCCAAAGGCCAAACATTTCACAGACATAACCATCAAAACATGCATTTCTGTGTACATTTGACTCATTGGCCTTGAAGCTTTACTCCCTATAACGTGAATGACTGATATCCTTGATATCTTTATTAGTTTAGGAGCAGAACTATTCCGGACTGAGATACGTTAAAACTGGAAGTTAATCACTTAAGTTGGTCCAGATCAGAGTTATAAAGTTATTACAATTTTTTAGGTAATAGACAACCATTCAGACTGCATGTCCTGTACTAACACTTTTGGTGATGATGGTGGTAGCTGCATGTCTGAATCTCTGCCATGCAAATAAATATGACTTTTCTCTTAAAATGCATTTCCAGAACTACATCATTGCGATCCAGATCCAGATCCAGACCCCGACCCCGATCCCGATCCACAGGTGGCAAGTGTATTGAATGCTGGCTGTAGCATCCTTTGTCTCTGCTACCATCTAGAGGTAATCTAGTGTTAGTACAGGAGATGCAGCCTGAATGGTTGTCTATTACCCAATAAATTGTAATAACTTTCTCACTCTGATCTGGACCAAACTAAAGTTCTGTACCATGGTACTTTTCTGTTCCAGTCTAAAGTGAATGTTGACGAGTACATGTCATAAACCCGGCGGCCTTTTCCTAAAAATAATTGTCCTGTTGTCCTATTGGTAAGAATGAAAATGCTACCAAAGAATTTATTGCCAACAGGTCATGAATCACATGTTTATATTTTCCTTTTAACTGCAGAAAACACACTAATCTCCTTAATTGGGATTATTTGCCAAATCTTTTCTGTCGTGCAAAGCTCTGTGTGTGTGTGTGTGTGTGTGTTTGTGTGTGGAACCTTAATCTGTGTGCTGTGTATTTACCGTCTGGTTGGGCTGCACCCCAGAGCAGCTCTGGTCCTTAACTGTGGACCCCTCAGGGCATATAGGAGACACAGACACCCAGTACCTGCTGTCTGTCTTGTCCTCCACTGACACAGACACGGACACCTCTGACAACAATCTCTGGACAGTTGGAAGGGAGATGACAAAGAAAAACTGAAGTTAATAAAGATAACAAGATAACGATACGCTCCAGAGTTTACTGAAGTTTCTAATGGAGGCAAAATTGGCACTGACACTGTAATTCTAGTTCAAGAACAAAGTAATGGAGCAAGAGTGGGACACAGGGACAGGAGGCTAGAGATGAGATTAAAGCTGTCACATGGCCCCCAACAGCCCTCGTCTTTCTGGTACACAGAGGGGATTATGGGAAAAAAGGAGGTGGGGCCAAAAATAGCATCTTTGTGTTCGTGCATGATTGGAACACATGATTTGTGTGAGGACCTGATAACTGTTATAATGCCAGCTTCTGTTCAGGCTCTGCTGCTTGTGTGGATGTGTGTGTGTACGTGTGTATGCGCCCGGATCCGTGAATTCGGCAGATTCTGGAAGCAAACAATGGACCGTTGTGCCTTAGGCAAGATTATACCCTAGACTGCTGCCACACACACACACACACACACCTCCCTACCCCCCTGTTTTCATCAGTTCTTTCTGTCTCATTAAGCTCTCAGCACCCAAAAATGTTCAGCTCATTCATCTGCAGTGAGTTTGAGTTTGTTTTATGAGCGTCTCAGTTCTCTGTGTGCATTGGGGATCCATACAATGCCTTGGATACATATGAACCGCTGTTCCCAGGCTTTTGCTGTAAACAGGACCGAGCTATTAGTCAACTTGAAAGATTAAATGGGGCCAAAAGAAAATTGCGACAATGTTGCCTGCAGAGAAATACCGCATTACTCTTGAACTGAGATTGCTCAGGTCCATGAATCCGGCTCAAGCTGTTCTGCTGCTCCCTCCTCTCTGACCTTTTCCTTGTTCCTGTCCTTCTCTTTATAGTCTCAAGGATGAGTAAAACACTCAGATATGGCAAAGGGATCTAAAAAAATACAAAGTCAGAGTAATGGAACTGGGAGCCTTTTGAATCGGTGCTTTGTTCAGTACCTTATATGCGTCCACCACCAGATCTATCAGGTTTGAGGCCTGGAAGAGGCCTTTCTCTCCCAGGACAGCTCCGGGTAGGAGAGCAACCAGCTCCTGAAGAGAACACGGGTGAACACGGCTTTAATACTCATAAACAGATTAATATAAACACTGATTAATAGAACCATACAATAATAAATAACGTGTATCTGTATTTAAGAAGACTGCCAGGTTCCCTGAAATAAGGATCATAACCCAAACTGTCCACTCGGGGTTCTGTAGTATTGTGCGATTGGAGGTAGCTCTATAAAGCCTTTAGCCGCGTAGCAAGGAACCAGAAAAATATGAGTAAATAACTCCTTAAAGCCAACGAGAACAGAATGGAGGACCAAAAAAACATCAACAAGATATGATTAATTCACAAAGAATGGATGGATTTGCACAGAAATTGAGATGAAAGGAAAACTGTGACAAGTTTGTATTTGTGTGCTGAATGAAAACATTCGATCGTCGCTGTGAATGTTCCAGATTCATTACCGCAGGTCTCCTCTGAAATAAAGGATCTATTATGTGTGAAGCTGACTGCCAGAATGAGCTCCATTAGACGAGAACTATGCAGACTGTGTAAAAAAGTATTTTTTTCTTCTGGGCTTAAGTGGTTGAATGTGTGCGTTTGAGTGGGATTACCTCATACCACTGGTACTGTTGCTTCTCGACAACAAAGATGGAGTAGATGGAGTTTTCAAGCAGCTTTTCAGACAGCTGGCCCAAACTGGGATGGTCCTGAAAATGAGACAAAATCGTAAATGTTGCGTGTAGACGGCGTGTGTGTGAATGCGAGCGTTTGTGTATCACAGCTGCTGTTTTTCTCACCATCCGTGTGCTTTCTGTATAAACGTTGTTTTCTAGGTGACACAGACCATCGTGTGGCCTGACAATGCCCGCCAAACGGCCGTCAAGAGCGAGGTGGGACGGCTGGTCGGTCATCATGAGCAACAGACGCTTGGCTTCCGGACGCCAACCCACTTCCTCCTGGTGGCGAAAGAGAGAGACGAGACAAAGAGGTAAAGTTTAAACACTGGTAGATGAATTGTCTAATTGTCATTTTCACAATATTTTTTTTCGTTCTCTTAAAATAAATCATGTGTAAAAGTCATTTTACACATGATTTACCCAGAAGGCATCCTGATACATGACTTACTTGTTGCTAATGGAATCTATTTTGATTGCTTTTGAGAGAACTATGATATCTAAAGCAGCATCTCCTGGTATTTGGTGTCTTAAAGTATTTTTGGAACCTTTGGCCATTTCACTGGGAATAGTAAATAAAACTTTAAATTATGTGAATAATATTGCAAGGTTAGAGTTTTTACTGGTGACACTTACACAACTTGATTTGGAAAACGTGTGTATGTTTCATCGTTTGAAAGTTCAGTGATGTGGTAAAAAAATGCTGCTACGAAAACATTCCTCTCATCTGAACTCCATCAGTTCCCATGGAGATCATTCCTGCCTAACTCCTAAAATATGACAGGCAGCAGGAATTCTTCTGCCGGCGACAGAAATCCCCCTCTTTCTGCCTTTTGGACTCAGCTCAGGTTAGTCACAGACAGTGTGGGAAAATGAGCCTGTGTGTGTGCGTGTGTGTGCGTGTGTGTGCGTGTGTGTGCGTGTGTGTTTGGATTCAAGGGAAACCCAATAAGTTTATAAAAGGCCTGACATCATGGAGAGTCTATTTCCAGAGTTATGACCACCATTCTGAGTGCTTACTCAAGACCCCCAGCATGGTCTGAATCACAGCACTACTGCAGACTTCAGTGGAAGCCATGTGCGTGTGTCACACAGAAGTGATGTCATTAATTAGAGAGATGCCAGTGGTAATATAGAAAGCTGAGTCAGAGTGCCACCGTTGTCTTGGAATAAATGCCTTCGGTGAGCAGAATTACTACTGGAGCTGGATGAAGCACCTCAAAGTTAAACTTGATCAAAGGACAAAGGTTATGTAGCTACAGATGTCGATTTTACTTGGGTATAAAAAACAACTTTTGGGATAATGACTTTACTAAAGTATTAAGAGTAAAAGTAAAAGCAAAAGTATTTCTGGTCCTCTCAGTGTCCTTTTATGTGGCAGCCTTCAGATGAACACTCCTCCACCAGTCTTTAAAGATGAATATGGACCATATCTTCAGTTAGCAACATACCAGTAACAACATATTTTTGCTAATTATTACCTTTACTCTGGCACAGCGTTTAGGTTTTTTTACTTTGTTACTTCACACCACTTTTAAAGTAATCTCAGACGCTCAATATTTATGAGAATGGACACCTGGCAGACGGCGGCCTGCAGCATAGCATCCAGCCCCCCCTCAGGTGTGTCCATGTTGCCGGATATATGCTGCCGCTTGATTACGCGTGTGAACTCGGTCCTGTTTCCCGTCATGCTCAGGACGTGATGAAAGCCGTGGGTCGGGCGACAACGCATCTCATAATCACTGCACAGACAAAAAAAAAAAAAGCAGAAGACGACGTTTCAGTTCAAACATCCAGGCATGTAGAGCTCCAAAAAGACAAAGACCAGCGTAAAGAAAAGTCAAAACTTTGTTGTTTCTGTCTCCCACCACAACCATGATCACAACAAGGTTACCTCCAGCAGGCCGTGAGTCGCTCTGAGTCAGAGACACCAATGGGAACAATCAAACGTCCACCTCACTCTATTCCATTAATGTAGAGAAAAGACTGAGGCAGGGAATAAAACCACAAACTTTGATGTCGTGAGATATCTTTCCTATTCTTCGGTTTGATTTACTTTGTGTCATGTGTGTTTTGACAGTGATTTAAAAGGCAGCAGACATGAAGTAGACAATCCACGACTCACTCACCTAACGACCAACATATGTTCCAACACTTTATAAAAAATGGATCAAGGGGAGAGATAAAACCAAAACTACTAGTTTTACTAGTACTAGTACTACTACTAGTTTTTACTACAAGTTTTACTGCTGTTAATTATGATGACTACAGGTTGTATGTGTGTGTATATACTGTTTGTATAGTATTACTACTCTACGTCACTACTTTTACTACTTACTATTATTGCTAACACTATTACGGGAACAATGATAATAAATTGCCCACGCGTGCAAAACACACATAGTAGTCATACTTTTGACTGTATATTCCATAAAAAGAATGACTTCAAAAAAAATGTAAACTTAGCAGTTTTTGATCTCAGAAAATTGCATTTCCTAGAATTCACACATTACACAAGGTCAATCAATCACAAGTTACAACCAACTCCAAAACTCCACAGATTTCTGACTCATCGATTTGACATTTTTCTTTTCTTTGAATTTTACCCCTCAGCTGCAGTTGGAAAAATACATTTACTTTTGCATCCAAACAACAAATGATGTGTCTCACCTGCAGGGGTTGTTGATCTTGGAGGGATGGACGTTGATGTAAGGTGAGACGGGCTTGTCCACAAACGAGCCGAATCCCAGCCAAAGGTCCGAGGAGTGCTCCGCCATACGAAGGGACAGAGCCACGCCCACCATCTTCAACTGGAACACACGGCAGAGGACAGGACGGAGGAAGACGGGACGAAAATAAGAAGAGGTGGGTACAGAGATGGGGCAGGAGACAGGAAGAGATGGCATAATGTGAAGTCGATGAATGTCAGCTGATCGATTATTAAATGGCCATCTGCGGTTGTGGCATTTCCATAACAGAAGTGTGCCCTCTGACAGTCGACGTATATTTAGCGCTGTCACGCTATGACTCAGCCGTCTGTGGCCGGCCTGTTTACGTTCACGGCTCTTGTGTTTCCCCTTTTAAATTCCCTTGTCCGTTGTAATCACAGAATTGCTGCTATTGGGTTATTTTTGCTTGTTGTGGTGTTGTGGGTAAAAGACTGACGAACCAGTGCGCGAAGCACCACAGAGGCGCCTCTCTGGATTTCTGTGGCAGTGAAGATCAAACTGTTCAGAGTTGCTAAAATTGTCTGCGCTTCGCTCGGCCTCTTGCTCGCGTCCCTGCCGGCTTTTTATAGCAAACTGTTGCCGACGTGGGCCTAAACAAGTGGTGGTGACGCATTAATTCTGCATGGACGTTTGTGTGTGAAAAACATGTCATGGTTTGTTGCTAAAGCCTCAGATTATTTATTGAACATATATATTACAACATATATATATTACAACATATATATACACAAATATTACACGCAACATGATATCTTATCTCATCTTATCTTACGTCCTTTCATTTCTCTGTGTGTGAATCAACACAGCGCCGACTCACTAAATTGATTTTGCAACTGGATGATTCGCGACGTGGTGGCGGTGACATCACCACAGCAGAGTGACTGACTGAAGCGGATCAGCGCTTACGTGATCAAGGTTTTCCTCCATAGACGCCGATACATCGACCAGGTAGTACAGGTCGACGGGATAACGCTGCAGCTGGGTTACGGCCACGACGAAGCTCGCCTCTGAACCTTGGAACACACACACATACACACATTACAGCGGTGAACTTTCAGCCTTCACACCCAAAATGAGTGAGTGAAGCGATGAACAGTGCACATATACAGCAGTGTCCCTGGTCTACCTGGTCTGAGGGTGATGCTGATGTCTCTTGGAGACACTTGTGTACTGCTGATAGTGGCGTTGACCTCCACTTTGACCCCGGCGTGCTCTATGAACTCCGGTCCACAGCCTCTTCTCAGCAGGTTCGCTGGCAGGTCGCAGCGCTGGTTAACTCTTGCCCCCTCCAGAAACACCTAGAGGTCACGCAAGGTCAGAGAGACGCTTTCTATGAACTACGAACTCCTGCAAAAACTCATTTAATCGATGTGCATGTTGGGTTTCAGAGGTAGCAGCCCCCTTGGTTTTATTTGATTTGAGCAGATTTGTCATTTATATGATGTTTGTCTGTCCTGGTTTGATAGGAGAACCATCCATCGTTTTATACCTGCTTCGAAAGTTCCTCACCAGGGACGAAATCCTCGGATTTTTGTTTCTATTCTTAGGTGTTGATGTTTACTGGACGATGGTGTGTGTAGGATTTCTGATCGGCACTGACACTTTTATCGACACTTTTGATCACAATATCAAAAACCTTTTGTTTACCAGCTGTTTCCCCCGTCATTCTTTGCCGTTTTGGTTAAGCCAAAGTGGTTTAGTAAGATGTGGCACAAAGGTTTATCCTCACACACACACACAAAACAATACTCTTGCCAGCATTATACAATATATAAGGAGAATCTGTGGATGAGGCCGTCTCCATTTAAATAAGACATGAGCTGAAGGATTATGCAGATATGGAGCGTATGGATGCTTCATTATTTAGGATGAAGCAACATACAGCATTTGTGAATTTATAGACTAACAATCAAAGTGAAACTGTCACGTTGTATTCAGGTCATAAAATGACTTTTTGCAACCTTCCTATTTTGATTGCATCAATTTGGCTGAAACAAAATTGAAACTAACAACACAATAATTTGAGTGTGAGTGTGTGTTCTTAAAATGTTTTTGAAAATTTTCAAACTCTGCTCACATGCCACCCCTCATGGCATCTAAGGTTAAGGTTGAATGGGTGGGAAACCACCTGGAGTCTTTAAATACACACATGTTGACCCGCTCGTCTAGCCAATACACCCTGTTGTGTTGTGACTGGTGTGTAAAGTGGCTGGCGTGGTGGCACTCTGCAACTTTATAGCTTTTCAGGGCTGTTCATTGAAATCAGGGTGGGCTCTTTATGACGCACACACACACACACACACGTGTGCGCAGACGCACACGCCCACGTACATGTTTTGAACGTAATACAGTGATATGTGTGAGTGAGTCAAGACCAAACAAAAAGATAGAAGATGACGAGGTCACTGCTGCATCATGAGAACTCACACACCCACACACGTACACATTCAGGTCAAAGGGTAGTCCGGCCTCAGCTTGAACACACACATTACATCCACATCTGTGAATGGCATCACAAAGTTTTTTAACGTGTCATCTGCAACAGTGATTCCCCCCCACCCCTAGCCCCATTCTTTCCCAAACACACGCAAACACACACTCCTACCTCCTGGAAGCACCAGGCACACTGCGGTCCACGTCTGAGACACTCGGTACATGAAGAGACACTAGGAGACCAACACACGTTATCACCTGCAGAGAGGAGAGAAGAGGAGAGGAGAGGAGAGGAGAGGGGATGAGAGGGGAGGAGAGGGGAGGAGAGGGGAGGAGAGGAGGGAAGCTACAATTAGCATATGAAAAGATGTGTGTGTCAACACTCATTAGGCATGCAACCGGGCCTTTGTGGAACTTTAGTGATCACATGAACACTGTTTAATGACAGGAGCACCACTCAGCATTTAATGCGGATCTACTCGGTGTGATTCAGCCATGCACGGAGTGGAAAAGTGTCCAGACATGTGGGAGCAGGTGCTTCACTTTGTGCATTCCTCTAATACGATACAGCGTCCCACTCAACGCATCGTCACAGTGACAACTTACTTACGCAACTTGAGTTTAACTTAAAAACACAAAGAAAGGCTCGCTGTAGTCGGATTAGCGGCGAATTGAAGCGATTTATCCGACGGAATCCAATTTCTCTGAGGCGTTTCAGTGTTGGAATGTAGGACAGTGAAAGGCTTTGGGTCTCAGCATCACGTACAGCTCGCTAATGAGACGCTCCGACCCAATTAGCGCTCTGGCCCTTGGCAATCCGCTGAGGACGTGGAGCTTTTAACTTTTAATTATCATTGATCAGAGTCTGTAAATAAATGCCACTGAAACAGGGGAAGGACGTGGTTAAGATCAGCGCACAGATCAGGGACTCTGATCAAAAATGAGGAACCTCTAAAGTTTGATTTCCCCAATTGAGCCCAGTAAGAAGTGTCATCAGAAAAGAAAGATACATTAGACTTCACTTTTAGTCCCTATCATAGGAAACCTGAGATTATAATCTATCTACATCACAACATAACTTGAATATCAAGAATGTCTTTAGTGAAGGAAAAGTACTGAAAAAGGGGCCAATATCTTGATTTATCTGGGACCCCAGAGTCACATCACTCAAACATCCACCACTGGAGATGATGCAGTGTTGTTTCATTTACACTGTCAAAAACTATCTAAGAATCCTTCATTTTTTGTGTTTTTCAATTGAGTCTGTAGTAAAACACCATCAGAAGACTTTAGTGATGGTCTGCTTTTAATCCCAGAAATAAAGGTTCTAATCCTGCGTTTTAACCTGTTTAGTACATACTACATTTTACCTTGAACACTAACAATATTTGGCAGGGAAAAGGGGGCCAATACATCAGTTTACGGAGGACCCCCAAGTCACCACTAAGAATCCTTTGTTTTGAAATGTAGTTGTGGTCTACATTTAGTCCCCATAATCCTTGTTTAAATCAGGTCTTGGTCCCATTTTGGTCCCATCTCCATCACCCGTTTCACCTTGAACACCAACAATATCTTTAGTGAGGAAAAGTGCCGGGACGCCAAATGACTACGTCCGCCCCTGGACATGTTGCGGCGGTGTTGAAGTGGCCCGAATGAGCCTCCACTCACCCGGATGGGAATCTTCAGCACACACGGCAGCCAGCACGGAGCAGAGCAGCAGACACAGACGGAGGCACGGCGTCATATTCTCCTCTGCACGGCGGAGGGAGCGGGAGCACCGGAGGAAACGACGGAGCGGCTGACGGTACGCTACTGGCGATGACGTGGAGGCGCCGGAGAGCGGGCACCGTGCGTCCGCCGTTCGAACAAAAGCCAGGAGTGTGTGAGCATCGTGCGTCAGCCCTCAAGGTATTCACGTCCAAAGAGGCTTACAGGCGCGCGGTCCCACGCGGACCGCGAGGGGAGGAGAAGGCGGGAAAGTGCGGCGGCGTCTGTGGGTCTGTGTGGGCAGCTCGCTCCATCTACGTCCACCCAGGTGTGCGGCGCGTCACCGGGTGCTCGGTGTCGCATCCCGGGACGGAGCGGAGCGGTGATACGGCAGGCAAGCGAAACCGACAGGAGCTCCCGTTCACCCGGTGCGCCTCCACATGCTGACTGCCCGTGAACATCCTACACCGGGAGAGTGACAGGGTTATAACTGGTGCACTGGCTGACTCAGACAGGCGTTACCATGGCAACGACGCTGAGAGCGAGAGAGAGAGAGAGAGCGAGCTTACTTCCATAGTTTCGTTCCAAATGAGCCGCGGCCTTGAGTTGGACGTTGATGTGTACGCTGCTTCCTCACCGAGCCTTTTAAAGCGACACGCCTCACATTTGACCGAACATCGTGATCATTTCAGCCAAAACGGTGCTGACGGTGATTTTCCTTGTAAGTCGGAGCATTTGTGAGACATCTGGCGTTCGCTGACCCGCTTTAGAACGGACCCGTACGGATCCACAGGACGTGTCAGAAAGCTGCTAAAAGTTCCTCCGTGTGAAGTTAGAAGTTAAGTCTTTTGGATTCTTACCCCCTATGTTCACGTGAAGCTTTGTCAGTAATGATGATTGATGTTATGAGGCATCATAGAGCTGGAACACGGTGCAGACTGCTGATGTTACAGCCCCCCTGGATGTATTCTAGGTGGTCCATGACAATGACTTCAGCAATGTAATTTTAATACCAGAAGCTATTTTTAGTTTTCAGCCGAGTCCCTGTCCCCATCCCCCAGCGGTCTCCAGGTTGCTGTTGGGTCAGTAAGGGGGTCCACGAACCAAAAGAGGTTGAAAACCCCTCTCGTAATTTAATGGCTTTAAATG
>OMNV01008776.1:0-14248 GCA_900303265.1 Brotula barbata
TTGACCTCGTGGCTCCCCCTCGTCTCGGTCCGTTCCTCTTATTAAGCGTTTAATAATGCACAAGCTGAGCAGAAAAAAAAAAGACAGAGATAAGCAAAACTTGGACTTGTCCTCTTTCTGTCGTTCTCCCATCCAGTCTCGGAGACGTTCTGACGCTCTCCATCCCTGAAACAGCGACATGGCGGTGTGACTCCGATCCCATCTGTTTGCTTTGCGTTGCTGTCTGTGAGACACACTCAGTCGTGTCGCTTTCCTGCCTCCCCGTTTGTTTGAGTTGAAGGGTTTGAGTCCGGCTCGGTGCTGTAGCTGCGACAGTGCTGATCTAAATATAGGAAGGTCTGCAACCCGCCAAAGGGTACTACTTTAGCTGCTCATGTCTCAGCTTCTTGCAGTACATGGGATGTAAAAAAAAACAAAAAAGAGGCCTGGGGTTTCTGGAGAAGTGTTTGCCATTAAAATGAGTGGAAAATCTAGATTTGAGAGAAATCTGTCTGATTGTCTCCGCTCGCTTCGGCGTGATTGACAGCTGTGAATCCCCTGAAATGGACTGGAGCTCCCTTAGAGCTTTGCTTTCTCAGCTGTCGTGTTGTGAATATCTTTTGTGCTACTGACCCTTCTTTGGGAGCCTCACCACCCATTCAGGCTGATTCACAGCAGATTACTTCCATGTGCTGGGGGTATGAGCAGTAAGGGCACCGCGTGTCTCAGGGGGATTCTGGGATGCATTTGATCTGGTGCCAGATGTTCAAACATCATGCAGGTTTTTTTGGGGTCCTCCCCTGTGTGTCTTTTCCCCCGTACTGCAGCACTGTGGCACTCTGAGAGACCTCAGCGCAGGACTCCCTTCCTGCCGCTTCTGTCCTCTCACGTTTCAAGGCCTCACCCTCCTGTACGCTCTGCAGGGCCGCCAACCGGCACAAATGGAAGCGCCCGCGTACGGCGGCGTGGCCCGCTCTGCTCTCTCTCTGCTTCATCAGTGATGCTAAAAATAGCCTCCTCACTCAGGGATCTCTCAGACGCCGCGCTGCTGCTTTAACTCGCTCCTCTCAGCTGTGCGCTTCCTGCTCGCTTCCTGCCGAGCATCCCTCAAAAATGTCAGCGTGCTGACAGATCCATCACCCTCCACCCCACACTGATCCTCCTCTGAAACACGGTACATGTCCACGGAGAGAGAGGGCCTGTGTTCGGCGTTCAAGGTTATTCAGAAAATTTGCTATTGTGGCAGAAATTGTCTCCAGGAAGTCAGCTGTCAGCTAACAGATTGTGTGTGTGTGTGTGTAACGGTGAGGCGCGCTGACTCAGAAGTGCCTGGAGGATCGCTGTGTTTGAGGTGTATCTGTGCCCTCACGATCCTTTATGGGATTAGGCTCCATTGACAGCCGTCAGAGGAAATTACTCACCTCCGTTCTGGTTACGTGCGCTCTCTCTCTCAGCTGATCACTTCATAACGTTTATACATCCGAGGCAGAATTGCTCCAGGAAAAAGTGGCTTGGGTTCATTTTTAATATCCTCTGTCAGTTGGATAACGTATGGCCACTTTGCTAGATTACCGCTCTGGTGTTTGTTTGTGCTCTGCGTTCTGTTATGACAGCATTCGTTGGCATGTTCAGGGAAATTATTGCTTTTAAAGTTACATTCCACGCCCGTTTGGCATCGTTCATCATCCAGCAGCGAGGCGCTTTTTTATCTCGGTTGCACTTTTCAGACGCCGCGTTCAGTAGTTTAAACCACATGATGTGAGTCAGGGGGGTCAAAGTGACCTTTCTGTGTGTACTAATGACCACATCACTTCCTTCCTCCTTAACCAGCCGCTGTCTCTCTTTTGCAGTGATCTGTTATCTTCAGATTATGTGGAGATCCACTTCGACGGGGGCAAACCTGTCCTATCGAAGGTAACATTTCCTAGCCTGACTTCTCCCGTTGATTAACACAGCCTAATTGGCTCCCCGTGGATGTTGTGTTTTCTGCAGCTGCTGTAAGTGTCTTTCTATATTTGTTTTGTGTGGTACAGTCAACCATATGGCTGGCAAAGCTGTTGTCGCCAACATGCTTTGTCTCGACAATTTAGGAAAGAGACTCCAAAGTAATAGCTGCTCAGAGTGTTTTTGAATTATTAATCCATAATTCCGCTCCCACCGTCGAGCATGTTTAATACGGCTGCAAATCCAGGACACGGGACAGAACAAAATGTACAGCGGAAAGAAAGAAGGTGAATAGAAGAGAGAGGAGAGATGTTGGGAATGAGAGCAGGCTTCCTGCTGCTGTTGCTGCTGATTCAGGCACAGGGCTGGGCAGGGCTTACTGTAGCTGAATCAGCAGGGTTTTGCTCCCCTGCAGCCTCCTGCTGGATCCCCGATCACGTGACGAGGGAGAAGCAGAGCTCTGCAGTATCAGTGCAGCGTGGGGTGGGTGAGAGAGAAAGAGAGTGAGAGAGAGAGAGGGGGGGGGAGTGTGTGAGACCGAGAAAGAGAGAATGTCCTCTGCTCACCCTGTGTCTGACAGCTGAGTCACAGATACTGTAGTGCCAGGAGCCAAGTAACCATCCAGCTAAATCCACGTCTTATCAGACGTACTGCACGCTCACTACGTCCTCATGTCACGTCCAAATAAGAAGCTCTCGTTTATCACATTATCTCTGAACACTTTGCCGTTGCTCCGATGCAGCATAAGTGCGGCTTCTGTCTTCCCTCAGGGTGGTGAGCACTGTTACTACCACGGTCAGGTGAGGGGAAACCAAAATTCCCGTGTGGCCATTTCTACCTGCAACGGGCTGCAGTAAGTGAACGGCAGAGATGTTGGTGACGTGTGTAATCTGTGGATACGTTAATCTCTGCTGCTCTTCAGTCAGCATTGACCATCCTCTCCTCCTTTTTGTCTCTCTTTGCCTGACAGTGGGATGTTTGACGATGGGGTCTATGTGTATCTGATTGAGCCTTTACAACAGACTCATTCTATTGTAAGTCATCTCTTTCACTAAACCACACCATACATTTTCATATTTTTAGAATACTTTAATACACATATACAGTAGCTCTGCAATAGATTATAAATATATTTATGGATACAGTACTGGTCCAAAGTCTTCGTCCCCCATTAGATTTGTTGTTTTAGCGATGCTATGTATCTCTCTAGAATCCAACCAGGAAATATAGGAAATGTGTGTGCAGTATTAAAAATCAGAAAAGAACAGCTTCTACAGGCTAAAGGGTCCAGGATTTAGTGGGACCTCCCTTTGAATCCAGGCTCTCTTCAACCTAAATGGAATGGAGCCCTAATTAATGTCATTGATAACACCTGGATTTGTCCTACATTCATCACTATTTACTGTCAGAATGACTGCTGGGAAAAACAACAACAAACACCAGGTTTGATAGGGGGACCAGGACTTTGGACCACTAGTGTATGTATGTATATATATATAAAATGTATACTATATGAATATATAATGTACAATTATTGTCCAAACTAGCAAAAATCTAACATCCTGCAAGGTAGCAGGAGTTATCATTCATTGTCATTGTGATTCAGATAGCATCACACTACGCATGTAGCTGATAAGAAGGTTATGTATTGCACAAAAGTTCATCTTTGTAACCTTTTGTCACTGCCACACGCTCACAGTGCTGGCTTTGTTTGAGGGTCTGACTCGTGTCTGTGTTATCACTGGAGGAAATCCTAATGAATCCGAGGGCATTCCTGTTGTTAAAGGAAGTCCATGAGTCACGTCCGATAAACATGCACGCTCCGTTTGAGTAAACACGTCTCTCTCTTCACCTGATCCACACTCGTCATGACCTCAATGTCACTCTTTGAACCGAGTGACAATTTAAAGGAGAATAACAAACGAATTTCTGGATAAAAATCACATTTTATTGGGGAATTATTGGTAATAACAAGATTTTAATAGCATGTATTCCCTGCAAAAAATTCCCAAAACAGATGCTGCTTCAAGTATCAGTACATGCACAGCAGTTTGAGAACCATTATTCCTAATTCAATTTTACATTACTGTAAGTTATTATCATGAGTCAGGCCAATGTTACCTTTCTATATATATTGTACAGTATTTCACTTGCTAGTTGCACAGTTTCCAGGGAGAACGTTGCGTGTTATCCCTCGGTGCCGGCAGCCCCGGTGTCTGTCACCGTGATGACACATGCTCTCTGTGCTTCCCCCTCTTTTGGCACTCGATGTCCACACCCTTACAGGACACAGCCGCACGGCCTCACACGCTCAGGAGAACGCCCTCCCTTCAGTGGAGCAGTGATCCCGACCAGCAGGGTAAGATATTCTGTTGTTGTGAGTCTACGGGGAAATAAATCAGCCTCTGTCAGTTCTTCCTCTCAGACCATCACCGCACCCCTCTTAACGTCACCACAAGATAACAAATAAGTACGGCCACAGGATTCCTGGGTTGTTACAATGGAGCTTTAACTTAAGCAACCGGGGGATATGATGCATTCACGCAGGACAAACAAGCTACTTTACAGTATACTTTATGTTTATTGTTTCACCAAACTGTCCAGGGAATGAACCGACTTGAATCTTACGGTGCTGGAAATGGATGCTGTCAGGTGAACCCAAAGTCAGTCAGTCCAGTGTTTGAAATATGAAGCATTCAGCACTTTAAGAGACATTTATTTTGAAATGTCTTTTGTGGACAACACCCACAAGCACAACACAAATCCCTGTGGGCTGTAAGTCGTGACAAACAGGGCTTATCCTGTTGTAAATATCTGTGGTACCTCAACTTTCCTATGTTTGTGCGTTCACAGTGGAGGAGGAGCAGCTGCTCTCTGAGCTGGATGACTTGTCTTGGCTGAAGCGCAGGAAAAAGCGAGCAGTAAGACTCTGATCTCACTCCTCCCTTCAGTAATGCAACCAGTTTGCTCCGATTACCTCCACCAAGGAGGATTTGTTTGCTTTGTTTGTTCAATTTATCAGTTAGCAGCACTCAAAATGTTATCAAGTGATTTTGATGAAAGGGTGGGACAAGACACAGGGATGAGCCCATTGCATTTTGCTGTGGATCTGATCCAAATGGCAAATCCCGGGTTTATTGAAAATGTATTTTTAAGATTAGTAAAGTAGACATTTTTTCAATTTTTTTCTCAAAAAGTTATACAATGATCTCAGTGGAAGAACATTGGACTCATTTATCCCATAAGAAACGATCAACAGGTGCTGTGTGTTATATATTTGGTAATCACACAGATAGAAAATAATCTCTTTTGCCCGGTTCATTACTGACAAAGACATTTAGTTGAGGCTTGCTTGGCCTTGGTGGAGGTATGAAGCCTCACGAGTGCCATTCTAGTAACTTAAAACCTTAAAATACAGTGTAAAAACGTACCCACTTGTCATTCCCCGCCCCTCATCGTCTCCGTCTTTATTCTGCAGATGCCTCGTAACATTTTCGAGGAGATGAAGTACTTGGAGATCATGATTGTCAGCGACCACAGTATGGTACGTGCTCTCACGATGATGACTAAATTAGATTTCAGTCTTGCAAGAAATCGTCCACAAGAGGGAGCGGTGTGTCGCTGAATGTAGGATGTTGTGTGTGTGTGTGTGTGCGCACTGTGGAATCACTGCAGTGAGTTTCTCCTTGCCTCGCTACTTTTTTCCCTCTGTGTCTGCAGTATAAACGACACAGGACCAAGCAGCACACTCGGAATTTTGCCAAATCGGTGGTCAATCTGGTAGACGCTGTGAGTAAGCGTTTTACTTTCACGCTTTTAATGACCGACTTTAAACTTCATATGCATGCAAATATGTTGTTTTTTTCCCCCCAAGTCTGATGGGTTTGAAGGCCTTGCTAGTTTCCTAAACATGTCATTTAATCTGGCTTGGAGCTGAGATCCTTCTTGTGTGTCCTGATGGTGTCTCATCATCATCAATATGCAGGTCTTGGTTGTGTGTCATCATCTCCCACTGTGTGACATCCCATCATTATTGTCTTCCTCAGACAGATTCTAGTTTACACCCAGTGTTGTTCTCCTGCCTCTGCTCTCTCTCTCTCTCTCTCTCTCGCTCTCTCTTCTCTGTGAACTTCAATGGCAGATCTTCAAAGAGCATTTACATACCCGCGTGGTGCTGGTTGCCGTGGAGATCTGGACGGATAAGGATCAGATCCCCATCAGCGTCAAGCCGCTGGACATGCTCCGAAATTTCTCCAAGTATCGACAGCAGAGCATCAAGCAGCACGCGGACACCGTGCATCTCTTCTCGTAAGTGCAGGATTCCCCTAAGGCTCCGGCGTGGCTGCAGTTAAACACGCAAACTCTATAAAGCAGCTGCACTTAGCATGTACATCTGGCTTACGACTGTTTTCCAGTCCTGCATCCTATCCGGGATTGACTGAATTAGTATATATTTATGAGGATTTGGGTTTTCTGTGAATTTGAAACGATTAGCCGATGGGGTCTTTTCTCCTCGTCCATGACATCATTCATGCTGTCGTTTTTCCTCTTTATTGAAGAAACGTGACCTTCCACTACCGCCGAAGCAGCGCTGCGTACTTTGCGGGCATGTGTTCTGTGAGCAGAGGAGTGGGAGTCAATGAGGTCAGAGTCACAGCATCTAATGGTCGGTATCAGACCTTTCACGTGGGTCTGCTGGGAAATAACCTTCATCTCTACTGTGCCCGCAGTATGGCACCACCTGGTCCATGGCGGTGTCCCTATCCCAAAGCCTGGCACAGAACCTCGGTATCCAGTGGGACCCAGCATCCAAGAGAAGTATGCATCCCACACGCATCATCATCCTCAGTCAGCCTGGTGGCTCCTTCAGTCCTGAGTCCATAGCGGGCAGTGAGCCGGCATTGATCATGTGGTCGCACGGCGGTCATGTGATGTTGTTGAGTGGGTGGACTGTCACATGGCGGCTGTGTGACGCTCCTGACCCGCCTTTGACTCCCGTGTAATAAGAGGAGTTTCCTCACCTTGGACCGGAGTGTGAGTGTCGGATTACTGCCCGGCACTGACTCGGAACTGAAGACGTTGCTTTGGATAGTATTGAACTCCTCCATTCCATCAAAGCTCCTCAAGAAGGCTATTATTGTCCCCGTTTTATTCATAATTACTCACTACGACAGGAGGCTCATCTCAGATTTGAGTCAGGATATTTCTGTAGAACAAAAAACTGTCTGCATCCACAAACCTTGACAGGCAACAGACAGACCCTTAATACTGATTACAGTTTATTGTGATATGTAACAATGTATGATTATTTTAAAATATAAAAGAACTTCATTCAAGCATGTGATTATGAATGTAAAATAGATTAACTATATTTATTGTATTAGTGTTTTTCTTCTGTCCCAAAGTTTCAAAACCAGTTGCAAAGGGAGAGGCTGTTATATTTATGTGCAATAATCTCTCTATCTCTCTCTCACACCCACACACACCTACACGTACACGTACACACTTCCTCTTGTCTTGCTTTGCCTCACGCTCTGTTTTTGCTCTCTCACTCTCTCGCTGTCTGTTACTCATTTTAAGAGGAGTGCGGCTGTGCTGATTCGTGGGTGGGCTGCATAATGGAGGACAATGGGTAACGTCCATACCTCTGAGACACACACACACACACAAACACACACAAACACACACACAGACACACACAAAAGAAAGAGATCACTCAAAACAATATGAATATTAATAATTAATATTACCCAGAGGTGTGCTTGCAGGATCACTGACTGCATGCGGGCCCGAGGTATCTTTGTCATTGTGGATCCATACTCTGCTCGTCATCCTGGTTACTCACCATCGCTTCCTCTCTCTCACCCTAGAGTCCAACATCCACGCAAATTCTCCAAATGCAGCATCTCAGACTACAAGGAGTTCCTGCTGAAAGGCGGAGGGTCGTGTCTTTTTAACAGGCCAACCAAGGTCAGACCCGCTCATCATCATCATCATCATCATCATCGCCGTCACCTGTCTCAAATCCTTGACTCTCTCCTGACTTCTTTTGACAGCTGTTCGAGGCCACGGAATGTGGGAATGGATTCGTAGAGGTCGGGGAGGAGTGTGACTGTGGAGCGAGAGCGGTGAGTTTCTCGGCCTTCAGTAGTTCACGTCTGCGTGTTGGAATCTCGCCGGTCAGAGTGATGAAGCTGCTGTTCTACTTTAGGAGTGCTACAAGGAATGCTGTAAGAAGTGTTCCCTCGCTAATGGGGCGCATTGTAGCGATGGCCCGTGCTGCAATAACACATGTCTGGTACGTGTGTGAACAGTTTTTTTTTTTTTAAAGTACTACCCCGTAAGTTATTCCTGCTCCTCACACCGTGTCTATTTCTCCTTTTTTTTCCAGTTCTACCCACGTGGTTACAGTTGTCGCTACGCTGTGAATGACTGTGATATCTCAGAGACCTGCTCCGGGGACTCTGGACAGGTGCTCTTGCGCTGATCACTCTCTGTATTGCATTTATTGCGTGTGATATATTGGAGATGGATGGTAAGGAGGAAAGCTAACCTTCATCACTGTTTGCAGTGTCCTCCCAATCTCCATAAACAAGATGGTTACCTCTGCCATCTAAACCAGGTACGCCCACTGATGATGTAGTGGTTCTCGATCCTGGTTTCTGGAGCAACACAGCGCTTTCCCAGCGCCAGGATTGAGAACCACTGACATAGGACTTTAGGAGGACTTTGTGGGGGCTCTGAAAATGAGCAGTCATGCGGTAAAATATGCTGGGAGCAGCAGACTGAGGGTGATTCTCATTCTGTCTCTCTCTCTCTCTCTCTCTCTCTCTCTCTTTGTAGGGTCGCTGCTATAATGGAGAGTGCAAGACCAGAGATAACCAGTGTAAATACATCTGGGGGACAAGTAAGATTAGTAGGCCTTATGCTCATCATTGACAGTGACAGTGACAATGACAGACAGAAAAAAAAGGACTTTTGTGGTCAGTGCTCTGCTGTCACCTGCGCTCTCTTCTGTTTTCTTCTTTTTCTTCAGAGGCAGGCGGCTCTGAGAAGTTCTGCTACGAGAAGCTAAACACGGAGGGCACGGAGAAGGGAAACTGTGGGAAGGATGGAGATACGTGGATCCAGTGTAGCAAGCAGTGAGTTTTTTATGAGATTTATGTGATCAAATTGCACGGGGAGAGACAGAGAGCCTCCACCTTAATAAGATTAGTTCTTATTTAGATGTTGACGTGGAGAAAATAATACGGCAAACTCATAACAGCACCACAAAAACAACAGCAGCGATGATTATATCGATGAGAACGTCAAAGTAAAAGCAGGAAATGCACTTTAATCAATGCACGAGAGAGATAGAGTATGTGTGTGTGTGTGTGTGTGTGTTTGTGAATGTGTGTGTATGAGTCATAGGATGACTGATAGAATGACTGGCATCGTTTGCAGGTTCAAGTTATTTCGTAACCTGCCAGTAGAGGGCAACCTACCTAACAAATTATGTCCACTGTGGCCTCCCTGAAGTGTCCTATGATATTATACTGCTAAATTACTGCATTTTTTCATCCCGGATTACCATTTTATAGTAACTTTTCCGTGTTTTCTCACCGATCCTGGGTGTACTGTACTTAACATGATGGTTCTGACAATATGAGACAGAGAATGTGAGAGATAAATAGTATGGATAGTTCCAGTCACAAACGCATGGATGAAGTAAAGTGAAGGGCAAACATCACCAACTTCTCTCACACTCACCAAAAGGCACAATGCCAGTGCCCGGTGTTTATTTTATAATGATTTTTATTTCAGTAGAAGGTCTTTGTGGCGAGTGTGGAGTCCGAATCGATATGAGGAGCTTCTCTCTGCCGCTCTTTTACAGCGACGTCTTCTGTGGTTACCTTCTGTGTGCCAACATCGGGCGGAACCCACGCATCGGATTGATGAAGGGAGAAGTCACCCCCACCTCCTTTAACCATCAAGGCAGACTGGTGGACTGCAGGTGAGCTCTTCTTCCCCGTTGTACTGTCCCACTCGTCCTTTCTTCCCTTCCGTGCCCCCTGTCATTCATCCCCGTCTCTCCATAACAGTGGTGGCCACGTCCTGTTGGATGACGAGACCGATTTAGGCTACGTGGAGGACGGGACTCCTTGTGGGCCGTCAATGATGTGCCTTGACCACAAGTGTCTGCCCATCCAGTCGCTCAACATGAGCACCTGCCCGAGTGGACCCAATGGCCAGGTGTGCTCTGCCCATGGGGTGAGTCCTCCAGCTGTCACTTCATGTAGGCCGTAGACAGACAATCGAGACAGATTCTGATTTCAAACGGGCTAAAAACACGACCAGGTGCTTTGGAAATGTGTGGTTTTTGTTAAATTGTCCACCAAAATTTTGTTTCTGAACATAGTTTTGCTTTAGATCTCCAATATTTATGTTAAGTTGTGTAAAATTCTACTTTTATGCCTCATTCTTGGCTATGTATGCAACAGTAGAGCAGCTGCGGAGCCCATCGTTTGTTCTTCTGATCCGGTCGTCTTTACGTAGTGTATGAGGGCCCCGCGGGACCCCCGGTGTCTCCAGGATTCACACACGTTCCTTCCAAGCTTTCAGCCCTCTGCGATGCTGCGTCTGCGAAGAGTTTTTGCTCTCTGTCCTGGATGTTTACAGCTCTTGTGATTTCTCTGTGCAGGTGTGCAACAATGAAGCCACATGCACCTGTGACACCACTTGGGCGGGGACAGACTGTAGCATGCCTGACCCCCCTAAAGAGCCTGAGGCTGCTCAGGATGAAGGACCCAAGGGTCGGTTTCCACTTCCTTCAACCTCTGCCATCTGAATGAGAAACACATAAAGTGCACCGTTAATTATGCGCTGTATGTTTTATTGTGATCTTGCGATGCCGCTCTCAGTCCGACCGAGGGCTCTGTTCTGAGACGCGAACGAGCTCGGCGTCATCGTTTTCCGTTGCGCAGGTGCACCCGAATGATTTTTCATGTGGAGCCACGACTAAAGGAGTACATCCAAGCACATTTCAGCCGGACGCCTGTATCTCACTGTGATTTTGTGTGATGAAGAGGAGCGCTGCCGCCTTAACAGATCAGCAGATCTTCCCAGATGGCAGCGCGGCGCCTTTTTGTGTGCGGGTGGCTAAGCGGGTGGGAGTGGGATCGAAGGTCACAGAGGGAAGGGTGTGACTTTATCCATGACTCTGAAGCAGACGCCCGCTGTTTGTTTTTGACAGGGTGGTAATAATGCTCCTTTTCCCTCTGTACAGTGAGCGTGGCCACTAACAGGCTGATAGGGGCAGTAGCAGGGACCATTCTGGCCCTGGGGGTGATTTTTGGAGGCACAGGGTGGGGAATAGAGTAAGCATCTTTAACCCTTTCACAGCTCTTCCTCTCATAGTGGTGCCTCAGTGTGCGGGCGGTCTCGTGAGCCGGCCTGAGCCCGCGTGTTCGTCCCGGTGGCTTTGTGTTTCTTGTGTGTTGGTGGTGATCATATAATTGTCATGTGATTGGATGTTTTCAGTGTTGTGTGATTGATTGATGGACCCCCCTCCCCCTCCTTCCTTCCTTCCCACTTCCTGTTGTTCCCCATTGCTATAAGTCTCTTTCTTCATCCTCCCTCTTCCTCTTCTTCCCGTCCCCTTTTCTTTCTCTTATTCTTAGTTGTTATGTGGTTGCTCCTGTGATCCTCTCCTTTCTGGGGCATGTGGGGCATTTAGATTGAAAACAGTCCTGAGAAGTTATCCAGCTAGTGACCTGGCTTGTCTGTCAGTGGTAGGCTGTGTGGTGACCGGGACCCCTAAAGACACTTTCTACTCTTCATACTGCAGGCCACACACATCACCTCTCAATCCCTGTACCAGTAAACCTCTATGGTGATGGAAACGTAGGGTCTCGTCTCCTGCACAACCCTGACAAACATAATCACTACCCACGACACTGACATTATGAAAAGTTAAGCGTCCCCAGGGCCATTGTTTCATTAAAATCAATTCCCTTGACAGTTACACACAAAGGGGCCTGAAAAGCATGCGACACACATCTGCAGATCCAGTCATTGTACTGTATAGTATACTTATGGTATGTTTTCTGTTCCATGTGAAATCATCGTTGTATAGTTCCATGTTGGTAATACAGTAAGTGAGTATAGAAACTCATGTCTTTTTCCCCCCATAACCCTTTACAGGTCCTAGTGCCACCAATCTAATAATAGGCTCCATCGCCGGAGCCATCCTTGTGGCTGCCATAGTGCTGGGGGGGACTGGATGGGGCTTTAAGTAAGCAACACGCCGCATGTCTCTCTGCTGTAACTCTGAGCATCCCTGCTGCTTCTAGACACCAGGGTTTGAGCTCCTGCTACAGAATATGGACCCCAGGCTGGACAAAGTGTGTGAAGTATAAAGACGTACATGGAGAGCAACTTTGCTGAACGTGTCACTTCCTGCAGTGTGCACGTATGATGTCATGGTAGTTATTAACAGTGCAAATCAGGTCAATTCTACTGTACTGGTAGAGTAAACGTGTAGGGGTGATTTGGTATCAGAGACACTGGGCTCCATGTGAGGATCGTTTACGCATCTGTAGCAGAACCTCAAACTGATTGGACGAGCAAAGCTCCATGCTTGACATGCATGTTCAGAGCAGGACCTTTTAACGTAGAGAGTCAGCACACACGATGAGGGAATCAGTACTGTACGTTTGTTTGGATGTGAAATTTAGAGACAGATCAGAGATGAGTTTTCTATCTCCGTGCAGCCAGGAAGTGTACTTCTCTCGAATAAGTCCCGAGCTATACCGATAGCCTGCTGTCTTGAGCAACAGGGGTGTTACTCATGTTAATCTAAAAAGACCAAAGGAGTAAATGACAAATACAAACTTGCAGCCACCAAAGCATGCCAGGTAGCAAAGCATCATGATTGTCACACACACACACACTCTCACAAAAAAAAAAAAAAGAATGAAAGAAAGAGAAAACATTTCTGCATGTTGACTTGTTTAATTTGGAGGAGGTCAGTTCATTGCACAAAGGCTGAGCCACAACCAGAGTGATTTGGTCCAGGGTTCGTGCTCTCATCACCACCATGATCTTTCTCTCAATTCGTCACGGTTCGAGGCTGAGAGTTTAAATGGCGTGGTGAGAGCGAGACAGGCCGCAGCCTTTGTGCCATGGCTGGCCAGCGCCTGCCTGGATGGCCACGCTCCGCCCTAGAGCAGAGCAGGACTCGCGGACCCGCCCACACCAGCTGCCATTGCTGCCTGCTTCACAGACCTGGTACAGACACGGCGCATTGCACTGCATGAACCACGCACAGCAATAGTGCCATCTTCAACTGGCCTATTGGAACAGGTGCATGACAGACTGATAGAAGCCCCACAGCGAGCCACAGTACGGGGAGGTTATGCATAACTCCTGTTGTTGTACTCATTGTCGTCCCACTGTTGTGGTAGTAGTTCTTGTCGCTGCTGCTGCTGTGGTTGTCGTTTCTGTGGTTGTTTCCTCTTTCCCTCCTCTATAGAGTGTATTTTACGTTAGCGCTTTCCTCCCAGATGGTTTGTTTTCAGTGGAACTAATGTCTTTTCCATCAAATGGTAATGAACTGATGTTGCACGTACAAGGTGGTCGGCAGTCGTCTGCAAGTGAGACACGGAGGATATTTCAATTCAGACCTCATTCGCATGCGTTCGTCAGTATCGGGATTACTTGCGTGGGATGCTTGCCTCTCATCCGTCCAATCCAATTCTTAAACGATGTAAACGATCAGCTGCTTACTCAACGATATGTCACAAATTGGGGGATAAATGCGTTTGAATGGAAATACCCCTGACTATCTGCTTGCAGACCACACTGTACAGGCCAACGTGGACAGGCCTCTCCTCGCTTCATCGTCTTCAGGAATGTGACCACAAATGTTGTAACATCTTGGCAAACAACGAGAAGTCTCGCTCCTCAATGCGTTGTTACCCCAAATCAGTCACGGGTCTGCCATACTGAAGAGATGAGCGTGGATGCTGTCCACGTTGCGTTAGTTGTGTTACAGATATATATTTATACACATGTGGCCAAGTCCTGACGCCTGTTTGTTGCCTTCTCATAAGAAATGTGAAGAAACGGCGATATGACCCCAACGCCTCAGCCATTTAACCCGAGGAGAGACGGCGACCACGGACGGGCACCTCCAAGGCTCCCTTAGATGGCTTCCTGACAGCTGGACTGCACTTATTGCTGCTGATCTTTTGGCATTAGATTTACTTGAAGAAGACATAGTGGACATTTTAACAAATTCCATCGTAGTGGCATAGATACGCAGCCTTCTCAACTCCACTTC
>OMNV01008776.1:14334-32258 GCA_900303265.1 Brotula barbata
CTCTAGAGAGACTGTGCTCCTCTTCCATCCTTTTAGTGCCAGTGCACAGGCGTTCAGGTGGAATCCACACCACTCTCTCACCTGGCATGATTATCCGCACAAAGCGTGCCGCTTGCTGGCCCTGGCATGAAGAGCCCTACCTCTACAGGACTCTGCATGGCTACGAAAGCTATGAATATACCGCAAAAAAAAAGAAAAAAGAAAAAGAAAAACATACAAGAGAGAGAAGAAAATGGAACTACCCGTGGAGGAGATAGCCTCCTTAAAAACCAAAACAAGTGGAAAACGGTCAAAGCTCCCATAGTTCACATTTCGGTGTGTACAAAGGCTGCATGTGAGGACCCAAAAGGGCAGTGCAGACCATATACTGTATCCAATACACATGCACACTCACAAATTGCAAATTTGTACATAAATAAAGGAAATGGGTTCAGGTTTGAAATGAACAGCATATTTTACAATGACATCCGTTGCTTTTTTTTTTTGTGTTATCTCAGCATGTTGTATAGCGGGTGTTTTTGGCAATGTTATCGACAATTTGGGCCAGAATTCCACAGACTATACGACGGGATCATTTTCAGTCAATAATGCAGTGATTGCACACTATAAAGTCTGCTGTACCTGTCCGGGCCGGGGTTAAGGTGTGTTGGGTTGTAGAGCTATAAAGAGCGGGGGATCACGAGGTTCCCTGAAGTATTTTCAACAGAGTCTCAGAAGCCAAAGAAGCAAACACCTGAACATATGGATGTTGCTGCACACAGAGCACTTTCCCCTCTGTCTGCATCCAGCCGTGCCTCTCTTCCTCCTGAAGGCAAAAAGTCTGTCCACGCAGGCTCTCACCTGTCCAATCAGGTCTTACTTAACAGTCCTCATCAACACCCACTATACTGGCTTTAGCCTTTCGCTCTCATAAAGTCTTATTAGAAAATCGAGTTCAGCTCTACTGGTACGCTGCATGCAATCACTATAGTGGACTTATAATTCTATACGGGAGTCCCGGAAATCCGCAAGAAAAATATGCTACAAAAGATAGGTGCATGTCAACAACAAAACATTTAAACTTTTATTTACTATGCAAAGAGAGATATTGCACAAAACTATGGGTTAAGAATGATATAGAAACGGAATTACAAAACCTCTGCTGATCAGCTAATCTTTTGTATTTGGTCAGTCAAACACACAAACACACACACACACACACACACACATACTCCTTTCATTTCGCTTCAAAGCACTCAAAGTAGGAATGGACAAAAAAAATAAAATAGTGAATTCACATTTCCACCGGAAAGGAAGAGAGCATCTTTTTAGATTTGTGGCATTGAAAGTCATTTTTGTGTGTTTTTCCATTCAATCTGACATTTTTAATCACACACACGGACACACACACTGTACTGTATGGTGCCTGTACATACTGGGGCCTGAACAGTTTCCTCGTGCAGGGCTAATGTTTCTAGTCCAGCTGATAGTTGGTGTGTTCCAGGTGCTGCCATAGCACTGGCATTGTGTAATCCTTCATGTTAATCATCGTCTAGTGTCCCTCTCTCACTGCATCATGTACAGTTGGACTGATTAATAAATTACTGACGGATTTTATCCCCGCCTCTCTGTCTTTTTGTAGAATAAATGACTACATGACCTTACATCTTCACTTTATGGATTAATTGTAGAGTAAAATTTCTATATCATATCTGTATCATTATCTAGATAAGGAAAATAACACGTTGATAAGGTGTACATGTGATGGTAAAGTTGCCTCCCCTGTTAGACTCCATAAAAATATACTGTCACTGTCCAGATCATTTATCACGATACAGAGATCTCATTTTATTGCAAACTGTAAATACGACCTAATAAGGTCTCAGAAGGATCCTGCTGGGACACTTACTGCTGATAAACATCTTTGTACTTGTTAATGTATGCATTTACGAACCACCGACTGAATGTGCTGTGTGTGAATCTGATCTAAAGAGAACCACATCAATATCAGGGGTGAACTTTCCCATATTTTTCCATGATCAGGGTGGTAAATGACAGCGCTGGATTATTTTATGGGACCTGACAGCGACAGGATGGCATGAATTGACTCTAAATGACATGACAGTGGATTTTCCAAAGCTTAGGGGAAATTCTGATTCACATGTGACCGGGCAGAAGGTGTGGACGCCTTGCCAGGGGACAAATCTCAGTGACTCAAGACTGAAGAATCTGCTTGCATGAGTCATTAAAAACAACAAGACCATTTGGCCTGATGTTTACTACTGTTCTCTAATGCACTGATTTCTTGTGTTTCCTCTAATACTCCCCTTTATTCATTATATTACCATATGATCATTGTTATACAAATTAGCCTTTAAGAGAATCACAGCCAAATGCAGATACTACAGATGGACATAAAAACATTGATCAGCGATGAGTAGCCTGTGTCTTTTCCGATCAGTCTCATCGTAGTGTGCCTAGAGTAAACCTCTTCTGAATGCCCTTCTCTCACAGCACACACTCAGGAAAAACACAGTTATTTGTCATTTTCTGTACTTTACCGACCTCCCTCTCCATAGGCATCTTAACATTACAACTCGTGTTTCAGTATGAGCATAAATTGGTATTTGTTTGAAAGTTATAATTTAGGAGGAGGAGTAACGATGATGAAGTCTGCTTTTTGCGTCACGGGAAGAATGAATGAACGGGTAAGAACCCAACCCAGCACTTTTAACGCTGGCCCCTCTCTGGCAAGGCAATTACGGTCGACATCACGTATGTAATTGACATTTCAGTAAAAGCATTAAAAACGTAACGCACATCTCTAAAACATTTTTCATCGCTATTTGTTTTTGCAGATATTACAATTTAGTTTTTAATGTTAACGGGATGGGAAAAAAAATTCTGCCTTTAGTCTGGGACACAATATGTCTGAATTCGAAGGGAAGTGACATCAAAGTCACAAAGTGAATCATTCAGACGTCCCTGTTGGAAATCAATGAATTCCATATTCCCTTTTATTTTCCTTTAATTATTACTATTATTATAATTTTATGCTTTTTATGTTGCAGCAATTAACCCTTATTTACCCCTTCAGCCCTAGTTACCCCCTGTAACCACCCTAAGAACCATTTTTTACATCCTAGTAATTACGAGCATGTAAAAATGGGCTACTACTAGTAATACTACTAGTTGTAATGATAATAATAACGATGATAATGATGATGATGATGATGATTATTATTATCATTATTATTATCATTGTTTTTAACATGTTTAGGTTGGTGATGAGTTGTGTGTCTCTCCTGTGATTCCTGATTCCTTGTATCCTACCTGCACAACCAAGGATGCTCTGATTTATGCACCTGCCACAGATAAAGGTGAATCCTGACCTGGGTTAAGTGAAAAAAGAAGAAGTGTGTTACAGGGATCAGTCATCTACAAAAGGTGACAGTCAAACCCACAGAATACATGTACAAGCTGCTCCATCTTAACAAATGGGTACAACAGGAAAAAAACAACAACAAAACAACAGGAAGATAAACAAGACTATGGTTGATAAAGAGAAACCAGGACAGAATGAAATGTTTTGGTTAACCTCTTCACCTCTGAGGTAACCAAAAGTGTCAGCATACAGTTGTTGTATTATAGGTGAAAAAGTCCAAACTAAGGACGCAATCTGGGTAAAAATGCATAAAATGAATTAAAGAGAGATAAAGGGAACTCACAACATTCACACCTTTCCAAATTAAAGGTCACTGTGATGGATTTAAGGATTTTTAGATCACAAATTGTCAGGATTGTGAGATTATTTGTGACTCTATATTCAGTGATTATACTAAATGCAAACCCTGAATGGTTTGCAGTAAAGTGGATTCAGTCCCCACTTCATTTACTGCAGGTTAAGGTGTTAAATTGGATAAAGACTCAAATATATGACGCTCAACATCCCCCTCTGTAATAAGAGTATTATAAAACAGGTAGTAATCATGGTAATTCTAGTAGTAGTAGTAGTAGTAGTAATGATCCCCTCGCCTGCCCGCCCCTTGAAGCACTGACGTCGACTGAAGACCCAAGACAGAGATAACCAAACTCATCTTCATCACTGTTCTTCTTAGTCAACTCAGTTCAGACTGGTAAGTACACTCTTCTTCGTCTCCTTCTATATTTTATATTTTGGCTCGTTTTATTGGTCAGTTACCACCCTGATCTGCATATTTTCGTGTATATACCTGATAAGTGTTTTTGACAGGGCAGTACGGGCCTTTTGTGAAATATTACGCGCAAAACAAAAAGTTCCAAACTTAAAACAAACCAAAAGTTGATATTTATTATTTTCTCTTTATGATTATTCCGGTTGTTTCCCAGTTCATCTGTGATCTTCCATCACTCTCTCAGATGCCTCTGGTTCCCCTCAACATCCCAGCAGCCACGGTGCTCCTGCTGGGCTGCATGTGCGCCGTGCCGCTGCAGGGCCAGAAGCCGGGACAGGTGGACCCCCTGACGGCGTACCGGGCCAACCCGCAGTGCTGGGACTCTTCCTCGGCTCGGCTGCTGGAGATGCGCTCTCCCCGGATCGCCGACACCGTGTCCGCCTTCTGGGACATGATGATCGTCCTCCGCTCCTCAGAGAACAGCAAACACGCGGCGCTCTTCTGGGACCTGGCCCAGGTCTTCTGGGACATGTATGTGGACTGCGTGCTGTCCAGGAGTCACGGACTGGGACGGAGACACGTCACTGCCGTGCACTCACTCTTCACTGACAGTAAGTGATGGCTGTAGTGTCTGTGTCACAACAGAGACAATAAGGGGAATCTTCAAACCACTTAAAACTCTCAGAAGACAAGATAAGTCTTAAACCCCTAAAACACCGGTAAGAGTCCAGGGTTTGGATCAATTTAAAGGCCATTTTCAAATTAGTGTCCAATTATTAACTGAGCACACCATGTGAAAATGTCAAAAATGGTACATAATCTCCTAATCTCTAATAATCTAACAATAGAACAATAGAACATTTCTCTTCATTCTAGATGTGTTGGGTATTATCCTGATGTATTTGGTATATTTGAACATTTTGACCATTTCACATAGAATTTCAAATCAAACTGCATCGTATTTATGAATATGGGCCCAGTAAGGGTTACTGTAGTTTAAGAGGTTAATGTTTGAGTGAATATTTCTTGAAAGTGTTTGATATTTGCATGTCTGTAATTGAAAACTTTTAATCTAAATAAAATGCAATTATAATCATGATGGTAACCATAATCACAATATAATAATTATATAACATCTGTATATATATATATATATATATACTGTATAATGCAGCTCACAGTTTAAATATGCTGATATTTTGTTTAAAAGCACATTAAGTCGTTGTGATTCTTTACTATCTTTTTTACCCTGATTTCAGTCTCACATATGGATTCACTGTCTTGTACTGTGCTCATCCAGCCCATCTGTGTGTGTGTGTTTCCCCCTCAGAGTCCTTCAGGATCAACAGCTCTCCTGCGGGCTCCTGGCTCAGTGTCAGGGTGAGGCACAGGGGTCACATCGAGACCCTGAAGACCAAAGCCAAAAGTCATTTTATACCTGGCAGCCTTTACGATGGGACCACTTCTTCCCTGCTGAGAAACGTCAATATTCCAGGATAACATGACCTCATCACAGATCTACTGTATCTTTTATATGCTCGTCAAACCTGCAAGATGAAGTCAAGAAAATTGAAAATGATGAACAGTTGAAATCATCATCACTGGATTCATTATCAGTGTTTTCACTCGAATCTAATGGAGAACTTCAGCCCCCCCACCACCTCTCTCTCTCTCTCTCTCTCTCTCTCGCTCTAGCTTAACCACACCTGACTGAGCTTATCATATAATTCAAATATGTTCAATGATTTGATTAATCTTGTGTGATGTTATAATTTCACACGAAAGGACTTTGGATATAAGAAGAAGAAAATCATAAAAATCCTTTTCAGTGATTTACTTTTTGTGGCTATTATACTTGACGTGTTGGCTATAATTATATCCAGATTTCCCAGAATGCATCATGATCCTTTCTGTCCTTTCTTTCTTTAACTAGAATAACTTTACATAACTTTATGTAGTTGTGGTGAAGTGATCCTTAAGTCTGTTACCTGGTCATTTAGTATTTGTTTAATATTTAATATTTAGCCTCCGGCTGTGGTTGTTTATTGATTTACTCAGGACACCTGTCAGACAATCAGTCAGAAAAAATCTACCATCACGCATGTGTATATAAATATAAGTTTTGAAGCGATATTTTTACGTAAGTGAGTGCCTGTTTGGTTGTAGATGAATAAATTATAAATTACTAAAATATCCAGAGGTGCTCTCTGTCCTCCCTCCTTGTTTATCAAATAATATCAATCATATTGTACGTGAACCATGTAGCAACAAGTCGAATTTAAGAGGTCAACGCCTCTTTGCCGTTCTTACTTTCGGTTTGTAACGTCCGGGTAACCTTTAACGTCTCGGCTACCGCTGCTGAATTACGGAGGAACCGAAGAATATCGACGGTAAAAACGTATTTTAATGTTTGTCATTGTTGACGGAGGGCATTTTGGTCTGTGCTAGCTTAAAAAAACACTCGTGTGCTGTTGTATTTCGACTTATTCATTGGACTCCTCGTCCCTTCGGTGGACCGCCTGAATGACTTTTTATTAATGTACGTATTTTTTTTTCAACCTTTAATCCTTTAACGTAACGCCGGGGGATTAAGTGGTTATTACTTTAGTTTTCTTCGGGAACAGTGTTTTAATGTTCAGTTTAGTTAGTTTTCACACCGGGGGATTGTGGGTAATGCAGTTGTTTTTCCCCCCTCTGAATCTCTCCCAATGTTTGGTAGTTTCATTTGCTTTACCAGCTCTTTTTCTAGCGCTTGAGTCGACCAGACCGATCAATAGATAAATAAATAACAGTTAAAACTTGCACTGTAAGATGACATTATTGGTTTGAACTTGTTTAACAAGTGTCAAAGATCTGCTGAGAAAGATCAAGTAGTCAGGGAGTGTTTTAATGACTTCACTTCAACGATGAATGAAGACAGATGACTTCAATTTAACTTGGACTTGAGCCTTTTCGCTTGGAAATGCTTGAATCTATTCTTAAACAAAGGATTAAAACATTTTACACATCCTCCTGAGTGACAGCTAATGCTCATGTTGTTTTCTGTACAGGAAATGGAGTCCCTGCTGTTAAATGTTGGGAAGGCCCTGACAGAAAGGGACATAAAGGCCTTAGCGTTTCTTTGCGTTGACCACATTGGCCCCTGCTCGGTGGACTCAGCCACTGACCTTTTTTCTTATCTGATGGATAAAAGCTACCTCTCCCCTAATAAACTGTGCCCGCTGGTGGATCTTCTCAAAGCCATCCACCGCCACCAGTTGATCCGCAAGTTTGAACTCCAAGACCAAATGCCGACAACCAGTAGCCTCATTTCTCCTTACAGGTGAGTAGCTCATTTGTCAGTGTCTTACGCCTATGGGCGTCTCATGTAGTTTTTAGGAAAAACATTGACATTAAAATAAACTAGGGCTAAGAATATGATATCACAATATCTCTGTGTCTCTTTTGAAATCGATGATGATGAAACCACAAACTCATCTCTCATTCCAGGATGCTGCTGTTTGAGCTGTCTGAAAACATTACTGATCGCGACTTGAAAGATGCAAAGTTCTTGCTACGTGAAAAACTTGCCCGTAGTAAATTGAGTAACAGTGTGAGTGCATATTCTAAATGTGAATATTTAGGCTGTATGTTATTGGATAGATGTACAACTGATAACTCACAAAAAACTGCAATGTCATATTATATGTTATAATTTATGATTATATGTCATGTGATACATTTAATGCATGCTTTAATTCAAATGTAGATTTATATGGAGATATTTTATGTCAGGTTAGGTGCAGTTTAATGCATCATAGTATAATATGTACACTTGATGATAACTGTTCATTTGGTTAATTTCTCAGACTACACTGGAGGTGTTCCTGGAGATGGAGCGCGAGGATCTCCTCAGTGAAACAAATCTGACCTTATTGGAGGAGATCATCGGAAAACTCTGTCCAGTGTTGTTAAAAAAGATCAACAAGTTTAGAGAGCAAAACGGTAAGTGTCTATTAATGTCCTCAATGTACCACGTCATTCGAGCCGTAGTACTTACTTTGAGATTGGAGTTGCTGTTTAGTCTTGAGGATGTTTTACCACTCGTTTACATTCCATTTTTAAACCAGCATCCATCTCGAGATTTGTTCCCTCCTTGGATCAGGTAAATCCTTGGATCACATATGTCGGTCACATGATTCCCGCACTGCGAAGTAAAACAATAACATAGAATTCCTTTAATACACATGAAACTAATAGCCTGAGACGTAGAAACTAACCTGAAGATAACACTCTCTGAAAATATTTGAAATTAGATCAAACTAAACGATAGAGGTTGCCAGAAAAAGAAAAAAAAAAACCTAAAATAGAAGTGGGCAAAACTAAAGTGAAACTAACCCGAAAATAAATCAGTGTGAAAATAACAATAAAATAAAAAATTGAAAAAGAAATGGATCCAGAATTGTTTTGCGTAGAACTGATGAAACCATACCAGACAAAAAAATACTAAACTGTAGGTCTGGTTGCTTCTGAGAGACAAGGGTAATGATTAAAGGGTTTGGGTAGCTATTATGTTTATTACAATTCATACATAACTACCATCAACTTTTAATATGTCCTATTTTACACTCTGTTACCAAGAGTCTCGAGTGACTGCCGGTCGATCAAGGTCTGCATCAGATGTTGAGCCAAGCCAGGTAATTTTATTTTTTTGGTTTGCTTATGTGCGTGTTAGATTTCTGCAATATTTTCTGCATTGTCTCATCCCATTGTCATTGTCCAGTTTAATGTTTTATTTCTACGCCAACCTGCCTTTTCCCTCTTTTTCCAGCTCCCTCCTCCTCTTGATCTACCTAGGAAGGGTTCGTATCAATACCAAGGTAATCTGATTAGTAGTGAGATGTCTTGTCACTCTTGATATCTGCACATATCCTGTGCTTATTTTTTAAAATAAAATTATTAATATTGCTGTGAAAGTCATCAGGGCAGGGGTTGATTAATCTTGTTTTGTCACTTTTTTTGCCCTTCCTTTTCCTTTTTGGAGAGAAGAGGACTTGCGACATCAATTTTCTCACCTTGGAACTGAACATAGCAGCTGTGCATCCTACACAGGTGATTAATGTGTCTAGGGCTAAACTATAGTAATGTTCATTCATGATACAAATTCACATAAAATGACAGTTTTTCTGTCTTTAGCCAAAATTACCAGTGTTACCAATCAATCTGTTTTTATCCTCCCTGACAGAGAAAAATGAAGTGGTGGATTTGTTGCAATCCTCTGAGAACCGGACTTCCTCTAAACAGGAGACAGTTGAACAGACTGCAAACACAGCTGTTCTGGTGCCTTGCTAACACTCATCCATTGTACAAATACTGTATTTGTGCAGACTAAATCTATTGTTAACATGTTACTGCTGATAGAGCAAGGACTTTATATATTTCACTAAGTAAATCTGTTACTCTGTACTCCTATATTTCACTAAGTACTGCCTTACTTTGCAATCGCTTCATTGTTTAATTCAGGCAATTGATTTATCTTTGCAGAGGGTAGACTCGTATCTCATGGAAAATGAAAAGAGAGGTATCTGCTTGATTGTCAACAACTATAACTTCAGTAAATCCGTAAAGCCACTAAAAGACCGCCCAGGGACTGATGTTGATGAAAGTAAGATTCAAGTCAGCAAATTGTAGTAATCTACTGTATATCAAGTGAAAATTAATTATTTTCTCACTGAATTCTCTCTCTCCTTGTGTGTATGTATGTTTTGTAGAATCTCTGAAGATTGTCTTTGAGTGGCTGGGCTTTGACGTTGAGATTGAGCGTGACTGTACCCAGGAGAAGATGCTCTCTGTGGTGAAGGCTCTCAGCAGCAGGGACCACAGTCTGATGGACTGTCTGGTTTGCTGTGTTCTCAGCCATGGCGTGGAAGGATGTGTGTATGGTGTGGATGGCCAGGCCGTCATGCTCAGCGAGCTGAGAGAGCCTTTTAATGCCCTGAATTGCCCGTCTCTGCGAGAGAAACCCAAGATGTTTGTCATCCAAGCCTGCCAGGGCACCAAAGCACAGGTGGCGGTTCAGACCGATGGTGCTGTATCCGGTGTTAGTACTGACGCTGTTGTGATTGAAGACTCCATTCCAAACCATGCTGATTATTTGACTGCCAAAGCCACTATTCCCGATCATGTCTGTCTCAGAGACAAGAAACTTGGCAGCTGGTTTATTCAGTCATTGTGCCAAAACGTGATCGAGCTGGTTCCCAGGTTAGTGGAATAAAATTTGGTTTGGTATGCATTCATGTTACGTCTGTGAAATATTACATAATTAACATGATAAATTAATGTATCTTTCCTCACAGTGGATATGACTTCTTGTCTATACTGACAAAAGTGAATGCAGATGTGAGTCAAAAGATTGATCACAAAACTAGAATAAAGCAGATGCCCCAACCAGAGTTCTCTCTCCGGAAGCAGGTGGTCTTTCCTGTTCCCAGTGTACATCCTCCAACCCTGCCACTGTGACATCGATCCTCCACAACCCTGTTGAAAAGAGTGTCAAGTTTACACATGCACATGAATTTTGCTGGGCAGTTTATAAATTGACACATGCACTGTACTGTCTTGCACTTTATTCTTTTGACCCAGTAAAGTAGCAATAATCTACGTCATACAGTGTCTCCGTATTATTAAATATAGTTAGGAAGAACCCTGAATATATTACAAGCATCATGTTCTATTTTTAATATGATAATAATATTTTAATGATATTATATATCATCTGTTTTAGATATAGATATTTATCCTATTCACAAATATAAATGCCTGAAGAGGAACCTCAATGCCATATCCTTCTTATGTGCCAAGTTCATCACATTTTATAGATTTTCCTTGCTTGTAATTTTCATTGATACTACTTTATTGGGTGTAAGATCACAAATTGATTATTTCTGTACCCAAAATATACTTTTTAAATCAAACATGTATTTTAAAGGATTCCAGATGATCATATTTTATGCGTACATTGTAAGGAATCCTAATTCTCAATCAATATATCAATATCAATTAACTGGACTGTATGTCATTTTAGTATTTGTTGCAAAATATTTTGTTTCATTTTAGATATATTTTTCAAGGAATCTGAGGTAACCATGAATGCAACCACGTTCATAATTGTATTTCTACAAATTGTGAGATTTTAAAAATGTGGTACACTTGATGATTAATGGGTCATTTATGTAAAAAGGCCAATTAAATGTTTCCAGTTACCTTTGAATAGCCTTGCAAACTTTTCCTTAAGTATAAGTAAGTATCAAGTAATTTAGTACAAGGAATAAAATGTCTTTATCTTAAACATAATGGATATGTTAATGTAATTTGGTGTTTCTACGTGAGCACACAAAAGGATCATAAGTTTCATAAATTTGTATGAATGTCCATCTCTTGCTAATAAAATATAATTTGGAATTTGGAATCTGTTCTGTCGTCCTCATAATTGGAATACGATTGAACTCTCAGTAATCCAACAAATGCTAGATCACAGCACCACCAGATGGCAGTAAAGCTTTTACAAATTGATGTTAGCTACTGTTAAACCGGATGTTGATAGTATGCTACATCCGGCAATTCCCTGAGTCCGCTAGCTAGCTAAAATGAAAAGTTGTTAGCACTTAGGCTACATTAAATTAGCGTTAAATGTTTTTTTAATTGTCTGAAAGTAGACTTATTTTTAGCAGCAGCAGTCGTCGGCCAGCGTCAGATAATTGGAAACATGTCAAAAGAAGGACACAAGTCACCAGCAGTGAAAACCGAAACGAGGTTAGCCGGTAACTCTTGACAGTTGTGAAATACACAATGACACAATCAGCGCCATAAATTCCATCCATCCGTCCGTTCATCATCTAGACGGCTTATCCATGTCAGCCTCGCAGTGGGGCCTCCAGAAACTCCATAAATGTATTTCCTAATTACACGTAATCTCTTCTATGTAGCACAAATTAGTGCGTGAACTTGTTTTCTGGTGTGGTGTTGGCCTCACTACGCGCATTATTATCAATATTAGGGCGCCATCATAGCTAAATTGAATTCAATGACAATTCATAATCTTTGTCTTGACAGTAGTCAGTGTGTTGTTGTGACAGTTGTCAGTGTGTTTGTGAACTGGGTTAGTGAAGTGACATAAATGTTAGCAAACGTTACCCACTTATTAAAGCAGAACCATCTCTTCCATTTTTAATCATTTCTACTTGTTTACTACAGCGATTCATGTTTATCATCCCATTTTAATAGTCAAAGTTATTAATTGTGCGTGGTTATGTGGCACAGTGTAAATGAACAACAGCAAGAGAAGACCAACCCTGAGAAAACGCCAATACAAATCCTGCACGAATATGGCATCAAAACCGGCAACCTGCCCATGTATTTGCTGGAGAAGGCTGAAGGAGAGGCTCACCAGCCCAGTTTTGTCTTCAGTGTGAAAGTGGGAGACGTGACCTGCACGGGTAGGTTACAGGCCCATTGATGTGTTGAGTGCAGCCTGCTTGCCCTCTCATGAAACGCTTTACTTAAACTTGTGCTCACCCACAACAGTATTAACACCACACCGTCTGATGTATTGCTGCTGCAGTTATTTGTCTATCCTGTCTTGTTAAATAATTCTCCCATATGCACCCTTTTCTAACCAGGCTATCTCACTTCATGCATATGAGAACAGTGAACAGAACAGATAGAACAGTGCAGTGCAGGTCCACAGAAGAGGACAAGATGAGGTGATGAGAAATATTCAATAATGCCTGACAGTTTCAACCAATGTTGCAAAACTATTTTTGAGGGTTTCAGATTTTTGGTTAGATATTTTTTCTTACAGTTTGTCAACAATCATTGTTCAGTAACTTTATTTTTTTTGTGATGAGACAATGAAGCACAATTTATCCAATACAGTTGCTGCTTTCGTTCATTATTTATTTCAAGTTTTCATTTAGAATTTCTTAGGATTATGTCCAGTGAGTTCACATGGTGCTTTTCATCTGCCTGTAAGGTGACTCGAATGTATCGTATAAGTCTGTCTCACATTTGTTTGATTTCATTTCATTTTAGGTCAAGGACCCAATAAAAAGGCTGCCAGACACCTGGCTGCAGTAGCTGTCCTGAGGGCTCTGCATATAGATATTGGAACAGTGTAAGCTGTACATTTGATGAGGTGTTGTACACAATTGCATGTTGATTGCAATCTTGTTTTCTGCAGATGAAGTGTAACTAATGATGTAATTCTCAACAGAAAGGTTCCTGTTAAGATAGAGAGTAACGGCATTGCAGCAGAAACACAGAACATTCCAAACTCTGTGGGGCTGCTACAGGTGACTGGGTCACGGTCTCAAATCACAGTTACACTTGTACTTGTACTATTTTTGGACCGTCTTTATTTGGCCGTCTTTTCAGGAGATCGCCCAGCAGAGAAGATGGCGTCTTCCAGAATACACAGTTCTAAAGGAAACTGGCCCACCACACAGAACAGAGTTCACTGTTACATGTCAAATGGAGTCCCTCTCAGAGATGGGTATGTGTGCTCTTCTGCTGACCATATTCTTCTTCTTTTCATCTAAAATCCTGAGATGTTCATCCTGTTGTGCTCTCCAATCTGTTTGACAGCGGTAGCAAATTCTAAAAAGGCAGCGAGAAGGGCAGCTGCAGAGAAAATGATGGCAAAGCTTCAAAGTCTGTCAGGCTGTTCTGAAATTCCGTGGGTGTGTGATCACTGGAGACACCTGCATTATTCACCTTAATTTACCAATTATGTTTGTGCTCAGTTTGTGTTTTCCCTTCCAGACTCCGGCACCCACTGTACGATTTGAGAACTTAAGAAACTCAACGGCAGTGAAGATATCCTCACTAAGAAGAAATCCGCTGAGCATCCCGAACACAGATTACATTCAGATGATGTTAGATCTATCCAAGGAGCAAGGCTTTGAGGTCACATACTTTGACATTGGTAAGATTACACACGCTGTGTCTGTGTTTGTCTGTTAATGAGAGCAACTGATCGTTGCCATTGTTCCTACTGTTTTCTAAGATGTCTGATTATATTTGGCAGATGAGCTGACAGTGAACGGTCAGTATCAGTGCTTGGCAGAGTTGTCCACTTCCCCTGTCACAGTTTGCCACGGCACAGGCTTTTCCTGCAGCAACGCTCACAACGACGCAGCACATAGCGGCCTGCAGTATATCAAGATCATGGCTTCCATGAAGTGAACCACAATCTAAAGCAGGTGATAGACCCACAATGCTTAGGCTGTAAATTGCTCCGCACTTGTCATCCTGCACACAAACTATTTATGTTGAAGCTATTTTTTTATGTTTATGTATTATTCAAAGGTAATGGATGTTTACAGTCGACTGTGTATTCTCTTTTTATTGGTTGTGTGCATTTTGGTTGTGTACCTCATAGCACCTGGAAGTCAAATGTGTAACTTTATTTAAAGAGTCCACCAAGTAGTGTCCTCTGCTATATGAACGCAATTCTTCTCTAAGAAGAGTGTTTGAAGAGTTTGTGTCCTATAAATAGAAATCCAGACAATAAACTAAAACTTAAGGGTTCGAGTGTAAGTTGCTGGTGATCTCACCTCATGCTGGAATGTTTGGTGAAATTTCACGACAGACTTGGTTTGCGTATTAAAATGTTGCACACCTAGAGAGATAGGCGCTGATTGTCCATTTGATTGTACGACAAGTAGAAGTTTCCTGTCGACATAGTTGAGATTGTTGATTAGATGGTTTTCTGATTTGAACGTTGTAAAGAGTCAAGTGCACATAATTTTTCCAGTCTAGGACTGAAATCAGTACCAATAGATTGATTGTTGGAAAAGGGAACACCTAAATATATAATAATATGTTCATGTTTTAGGCGCCTTCCCATGCAGACACAGAGAGAATATGTGACCTCCACCCAGAAAGGACCAGGGACATTGTTCTGTAACTTTCAGGAGATGCCCACTAAATGTCTCTAATTATATTCAGAAAACTTTGTCGCAAATTGTTGGTTAATAGAACCCTGCTGCAAAAGTGCCTCTGTGTTTCCTATTTTAGTGCCCTCATTCGTGAGTAATAGTGTAAAAGGATGTCATCAGAGCAGATAAAACTGTCACAGTGCTCATAGTAATCAGCTGTTGAACATGTTTTCCACAGAGAGACAAAGACACAAGATTTAATCGTGTCTGAACGTTTGAACCAGACACAAGAATGCTGTCTGAATCTGACTTGACTTAGTGGTGTGCTGTACTAATTTTAATCTCAATTTGCCTGACACAGAGTAGTGTTAGAAATCTGAAGCAAACGGTAACTCAGGCTCAGGCTCAACTAGTATGTGTTCAGAGAAAACTCAACATTTTTTACAACAGTATAAGTTTCATCATTATCAAGTAAACAGTCAGTATCTACCTTATGTCAATAATAATCTTCTAATCCTGATCTGAGGTCGTCCTCTTGCACCTACTGCCTCATTCTGTGGTACACGTGTGGATGGTCTTTGATACTGAACGTGGAATTTTGAAGCCTAATGTGCATCTTACAAAAAACATCAGAATCCCACATTCTTCAGATGATACGGAAATATAAAGGATGCTTAAGGGGCAAGTTTTCTCTCCATCAATCAGTGTGTCTATTTACTTTGGGCACTCAGAACCTATGAGGTGTGCAAACATATCATGTTTATCATCTAGACCGCCACTATTCACCAGCTGGTTTGGTAACCTACCAAATTGACATCTGAAGTACGTGTGAGACGTAAGCATTGAAAAGTGTGAGTGATTTTTGTATTGTGTTGAGTGAGATGTGTAGAAAGGGAAATGTTCTCTCTTCTGCTGTTCAATGCACTCTGTAGGTGTGCAGCTCTGTGTGTAAGTGAGCACTTACCGTTAAAGTAAAGACTGACGTAACAACCTCAATTATTCATTCTTTTTATCTTATATATATATATACACACCACATATATACCACACATTGACTGACAACTGAGTTTTAAAGTTTTATTAGAACAAGCACTATGTAGCAGCAGTGTACAGTGTTTATGGAAAGATATGTACTCGTTAAAATTGCACTTTCGAAGGTACCCATTAGGAAATCGATTTGAAGCACTGAGATGACACGGTGCTTTGTGTGTAAGTCTGAAACACAAAAGATGAACGTCCAATTGAGGAAAGAAAACCTTTAGTAAGGCATTTGCAACATTCATTGGCAGGCTAAGTTGTCTAGACATGCAGGTAGAACAACTGATGAACGTTTTAGAGAAAGGTCACGATGGTCTGTTCTCTACTGTGATGAGACGAAGCACGAGGAGGTTTCTTTTTTGTTCTTTTTTTTTTTTTTTTTTACTACAGAGTAAATCCAAGACACCACAAACTACAGTGCCCTGTCCTCCATGCAGAACTGCCATGACTTCATATTTTAGAATCACATTGTCTCTCCACTCACTGGTGTAGGAATTTCTTAACTATTGCAGTAGTGACCCATCATCTAAGTGTGCTATATTTACAGTGATCACCAACAATACATTGGTTACATGTTGGAGTAGCAGAGCAATGCAGAGCATCTTTAACATCGCAAGCATTTTACACTTCTTTCCCGCGTCTCAAGTCGAAACCTCTTCCTTAAAGACAGACACACTGTCCATTCATAGCTCCTCAGAATGCTCTTGATCGATATATAATCTGTAGGCTAATGGCCCCTGTGCTGACCTGTTAATGGTGTACCTTCTTGGCATGGGTGTCTTGTCAGTAGTGTGTTTGTGAGGCATTAAGTAATGCATTAAGGCACAGCAAGTGAAACTGACGCTGTTAAGTTGTAGCATTGAGTTTGTGATTGTGGATAAAAATCTGTTGTATACATAAGTACATGAACTGGAAACATATGGATGCAGGAGCGTTACTATTTTTGGTTTGTTATCTGCAGGACTATTTGAATGGTACGCTTACGTCACATAGTTTTCTTTCACAGATAGATTTTTTTAACTTTTTCAGTGTCCATAAAATCAGCTCAGATCCACGTGTTCATTGATCTGCAAGGGGACTACGTGCTTGTTTAGCGTTGATTTAAATGAAAATCCCTGTGTTTGTTTTATTATTTTGTAACACAAAGAGGGGACACTACATAAATAACATTAAAGCTTTGTAATTAAAGTACAAAACAATTGCAGACACCTACATCGTAGCAGTAAATCCTCTGGGAATCAGACTTAAATGCTTATACAGAGTAATTCCTACTTAAAACAACCAAAGTGGATTTATCATAGGACGTGTTGTAGAATGAATGTCTTTATGTCCAGAAATATAACTAGTGGTCTGTTTTTCTCACTGAAACCGCACTTCCATTAAACAGACTGTAGGGGGCTCTAGTACTAATGAGTTAGGTTGCTGTGGTGGTTGTCAGAACAGTAATGTAAACATGTGGGTAAATTACGCGATTAATTGATAGGAAAAAAGAAGAAATGTCTTCCTTTTTTTGATAACTGCAACTAATTCAAGTAAAAAATTAACAGTATATTAACCCATAACTTGCTAATAACGATACAGGAGCCATATGGCTCAAATTACACAGGTCGTATAAGTTTTGAGCTCATCCCTGCACACGGAGAGCATAAAACTGTTGTGCGGTGAGGAAGGAAAAGCAACTGTGAGTGCCCGCTATATATGGAGGGAATCATTATGTATGTATGTGCAAAGAGTCTTAGGTTTCACGTGACTATGTTTAAAATTAGATTGCCAGGCAGCAACTAAGGGCTGCTGATTGTAGGGAGGTACAATATGGCTGAACACCATGGGGGGGGGG
>OMNV01008776.1:32278-53250 GCA_900303265.1 Brotula barbata
GGGGGGGGGGGACCAGAGGAGACACTGAGTTCCACTCTAATAAAAGGAGAGACGATTCGTTTGGCAAGAAAAGAGTACAGCCAAAAGTTTCCATAGCTTAGTTTACGTACACTACTTCTTGTCCTACTGGTGGAAAATCATTTGTGAAAAATGTCCATGGAAGCCATAGTTCATCTAATGCTGTTAATATTCATTTATATTATTATCTTTTTAAAATTCTTTTAATTATTTTCCAACAGAGAGTACTGCTATGAAATGGATTCAACAATATTAAAAAAGCAAAAATAAGTAAAATCTGCCAATTCACACAATACTCTATCATAAAATTCTGAGTCTAGGATATTTTATAAAAATATCTTTTCCCCCACAATAATTGATATAGTAAATATGACTTCATGCCAGTGGAAGCTGCTCTCCGAACGTGCACGGTACCACGGCGATTCAGAAGGTCTGCGTCATAGACTCGTCAAAGTGTCAAAATGTGTGAATTGAATTGTGACATTTTAAGGCAAGGACATAATCAGAAGTCAAACAAAGCTCCGAACAGGTCTACTTAAACTGGTACGATTGTTGCCCTGACAACGCAGCTTCAACAAGCACAATGAAGGTGATGGTGGAGGATGTTTCCACGGACGGATGACTACGTGAATGCCACAAGACCGCAAACGGGTCGCTGGGCATCGGGTCATCTCTCCTCTCTGCTGCCATCTATACACACAAAAATGTGATCATCTGTTTTTTTTTAAACGACATATTGTGCATAGGTTATGGCCTTCCAGTCTGTGTTCATGACATGATGTACACGGCGATCCTGTGCTACCAAAGGGTCACAGTGGATTCCATATTGATGAAGCCGGGGTTTTTGCGAAGCTCCCAGTAAGTGTTGTTGGAGACCCACCTCTCCCTGTGATTGCCATCAACCACTTTCCTGGATGAAGAGAAACAGAAGGGACAGTCGATTATCGTAGCTGTTAAATCTGAAGCACTCGGAGGAGAGAAATGATCTGTGTTTACTTGAAGAAGCGAGGCTCGTGTTTGATTTCGTTTTCCTCGTGCCACTTCCTCCTGGTTCTCTGCAGGTCCTCTATACGCTGCTTCTCTGAGGCCGCCATTTCCAAGTTCCCCTCTTCCAGGTGCCTGTGTGACCCAAACAACGCTCACCAGTAAACACATAGGAGTGTCGGCAGTGATGGACAACAACATGTCATGTTAGCCAGTGTAGCTCAGCCGGGCTGTACCTCTGATCTGGACGGAATCGAGCATCGGTACGTGGCAGCGCATCTTTCAACTCGGGGCAAAGCTCATTGAGTTCAATGGCAAACCTGGTGAAGCCATAGTACAGCTCATAGTCTGTAGGCATGGAGCCTGATGAAGAAGGAACACCGGAATAACACAATCCAATCATTCAATCGTTTATTCAAATAGGTCAAAGAGCAGAATTCACTTTCAAAAGAATCTCCTGAAATTCTTTATCATATTCAGCAAGATGTAATCAGTCCAATTTGTTAGCAAGATGACTTTAAAAAAGAAAAATGGAACCAATTTTGATAGAAGATTTTTTCAAAAGTAATACACAAATCTTAATGATAAGGTTCTGGATCTGATGGACTCATAAGTCATGGAAATCATTCTTTTTATTAAAGCTGCTTCTTTCCCTTTAGAAGAGTATATGGTCAGTACCAGACACAAACAGGAAGTCCAGATCTTCAGGGTGTTCCGACTGTACATACCTGGTCTCCAGATACATTTGGCAGAGGGTGGGACCCCACAGTAAAGACCCTCGTGCCATTTTCCAAAAAGTCTGTGGATGACTTTCCCTTCTTGATCCATCACGAAGCCTTGAATCTCATTCACGTTAGAAGTCCAGTAGTTTCCCTAAAAGACGAACACTTCGTTAAGCATATGTAGGTTACATTTATCATTTATTTTGTGTGTGAGATCATCTTATCACAGCAGCTATTATCCCAGGTTATTGATTCCTGTGGAGTGATCGGATGTTGTACCTTGACAAAAGTGAGTTTGCAGAGGCAGGCGCTGCTCTTGGTGTTTCTGATGGTGATCTCCCCGTAGTGTTCGATCCACCGCCGTCCACTCAGGATGTTGTGTACACAGGTGGTGACTTTGTTCCATTCATAGTAATCGCCAAACCTAAAACGGAGAATAACAGCTTCAAAAATGTGGCTGGTAGGTAGGAATACAGAATTTGGTTCTTTTGAATTTCTTTTATATCTAATTAAGAGTTATTATTAGAATATATTCAACTGACCCTGAAACACTGAATATGCTTTTATTTATTTATTTTATTTCATAAAATTCATTGCCTGACACAGGACCACATACCTTAGAAATAAAATAAAATAAGTAGAATTAATAATTAAGTAAAAAAAAAAAAATCATCAATCGTTCCATTGTATATACTTGCTATAAATTAGATTAATGCAGAGGATACTACGAATCTTCTGCTTCACATCACTCACCAATTGGGTTGATTTGCTGCCTCGATTACAAGGATAGAAAGTGTGACTTGATGTTATGTAACGGTGTAACCACTATGCGGCGGAAGTGGGTGAACGTTACCTGGGAATCATAACGTTCACGGTCCCGATGGGTAGAATCTCCATTGATTTTCCCCAGAATTTGTTTTTCCATCTCACATCTGAAAAGCAATGAATATTCAAAAAATTTAATTTTCTACGAACATTCTCCTTGATATTAAATAGACTAATTGAGCTGTGTTTGCTGAGCCACAGGTCCCGAGTGTAAGGCCCCTCACTAATTAGACGCAGAACCCACCTTGCCAGAAGGTGAAGTTCTTGGACTCACAGTGACAGGCTGAGATGGGCGGATGGTGGCTCACCTTTGAGAGACGAGCAAAAAAATGACATCTGTCTTAACGCCATACAGTTTCTTCTATAATTCATACTACATTTAGTCAGACTTTGACTTTGACACTGAAATAGTTTGATTTTTATTTAAAGCGTGATGCTGCTAAAAATTCCCTCATCTGTACTATGAGTTGAGTTTCTTTGGTTTGTGTCAGTTTGAATTCTTCCTTTTTTGTGACAGATTGACTCTAAATAAATCCGGAGTTCAAATAGTACGCTACAGAGAGGACTCTTCACAGTACAACTCAATGAATGTGTGCTCCAAAGTTCAAGAACATCTTCAAATCGAGCTTGAAAAGCCTCATTCAAGTGATAACAGGGAATGTGCTCCGTGTGTATCTTTTTAAAGACATGCAGAGTGTTGGATAGGGTTATAATTTTATTTATAATCACACTATGAGGGTGAGAAAGTCTTTTAAAACCAAGCATAATAATACTTTTTATTATATTTGGTTACCGGTCTGTGTTCAAGCTCACCTGCTCTGAGAAAAAACAAAACCCCTTGTCTTCCCGGATACATTCATAAGTCTCTCCAAGTAGCGGGTTGAATGGCTTACTTCCTGCTCTGTAGTAAGTGGACGAGTAGCCTGAGATGGCAAAAGCAGCAACAATCACCTGGGGGAGAGCCGGAATGAGACAATCATCAAACCCTGCGGGGATTACTACGCTTTGTCATGAATAAGACAAACATTAGCATTCACTGTGGACTATCTTGATGATAAAGATGAGAGGATCCGAGGTCTGCGGGTGAATCAGAGAGACTGTTTACACTGGATCGTCACTGACAATGTTACCTGATACAAGACCCAAATATAGACATTCAGACATAAACATCCGACGTCAGAGCCCCTGGCTGTCTGTCGGTGTGTTAGACTGAATCATGAGAACATCTGCAGCACAGAGCGAGACGTTACACCATGCAGCAGGCCGTGTTCTCTGAACAGACAGAGTTCTCCTTTACCATGCGTTCAAAAGGATCCTCGGTCTCGGCCGCCTTGTCCAGCAGCTCGCTGTACTCCAGCTCTTCGCACATGTGCTGCAGGGTGTTGAGAGGCTCGTTGAGCTCCACGGGCATGGACACTTTGGACAGGTCCTTGCCGATGTTGTTTCTTAAGATGTTCCACAGGTTGATGTTGCTGGAGTCGGGATTGGCCGCCGGCAGGCAGGTGCGTCGTCCGTTACGGAAAGCGCTGCCGGCAAAGTCTCCATTGGCCACTGGGATGGGAAAAAGGAGCTCATCATGACTGCTCGTGTAGAAAATGAATGTCCTGACTGTATTCCTTCATTTCTTAGTATTTTTTTACGATGTATTGTGACGGTATCTGGCAGGTGTAGTCGTGAACGCTGTTTGATACTCGATCTACAATATGGCACGACCGTGGGTTTATAGTAACATAAATTATATGGGCATTTCTTGGTTAATCTCTCAGAGTGGGATTCTTTCCTAGATTAAATTGGCCTTGTGTAATTGCAAAGGATGGGCGCTTGGCACAGGCTGCAGCGAGTGCAAGACTTGGACTTACTCTGCCTGGAGACGTTATCGGTCACGCTGGCGTTGTCCTCTGAAATGTTATCGCTCACATCGCTGACATATGACTCATCGTCTGAGCCCTGTGAGGGGAACGGAGACAGAGCGAACGCACTCAGTACACGCTCTGATAGAACTGTGGATACACACACGCACACACGTGCAACACTTTCTGCAGTTTGCCACGGGCTAGCAAACTGCAGCAGATGCCAGGAATCGGTACCACTGCAGTAATCATAACATGAGACACTGCAGTATTTTTTTTAGCGCTTTTTTTCCATTTTTGTCCCAATTTTTGAACGGACACTTGTGTGCACTGCTGTGTTTGTGGCCATGACAAGAGGAGGTGAAGACAGCAGTGTGCCTCCTCCAGTGACACCCAGTCATCTTTTCCACCAATCAGAGTTGAGATTAGAGTGGCTGTCATGATTAATAAATTATATTTGACGGCTCTATTTTAAATAACAATAAATTAAAATGACAAATAATCGATTAATTGGCATAGAGGCACATGCAAAGATGGTACCTGATCGGATGCTAAGCTAAGCTAACTTCTGCATCGTACCTCATGGTGACAGAACACAACCTGTTTTGGCAACTTGCTTTATTTTTTATTTTTTATGTGTTTTTTTGATTCTCTCTTTTTCTGCACTATTAAATAACAGTCAATGAAAATATAACAAAACACTGTGTGGGTCCCAACATGTTTTCATGTCTCAAAGTGAGACTTGACCGGTCTTAAATGACATCATATCATATCCAAGTCAAGGTGGCCGAATTATGGTGATTTATTCAAATTATTATTATAATTTCTATCAGTTGAGATTGAGAATGATCAGTTTTAATTTCTGCTGCTTGTCTGTTTTAAAGTAATAAAGAGACTCTAATCCCTGATCCCTACGTCATCGAGCCAGAATGATGGCTGCTGGGCCTCTGTGGTGGGTGAGGAGTGCTTTTCTCTCTGCACCACCCAGGTGCCCACTGCTACACCTTCATGCACTTTATATAGAAACCAAAATGAGGCCATTGACTCAAACAGAGCATCTGGTAGCCGCTTGCTGTAATGGATTCTATTACTGCTGCCTGCAGATGCTAAATGTTACACTGGTCTGCAGTTTCAGTTGGAGGACGGATAATGGATGATGGCTCTTTAGAGACCACATAGACGGGATTTGGAGCTCGCTATTTACGGGAGTTAAAAGGGGAATATTTGTGGTCATTGTTTGGAGTGATGGGCTAAAGGTCTTATCACCGTGTACATAATAATGCGTTTTTAGGGACACAACAGTCCCTAGCTGTGGGATCGGGCCTGGGGACAGATAGGACAGGGGCCCTACCACGGCTTTGTCTGTGTTTCTGTTGTTTCCTATCTGCTCCTCTCATGCTACTCGCATGAACTGCTGACTAATTGCAGCGCCACACGGCCGTCAGCGATGTTTTATCTGGGGTCCCAGCTTAACCCCTTCTTCCTCTACCCTCTTCCCTTTCAGAGCCCCGACTGCCTCTGTTCTGCGTCCTACCTCGTTCTCCGACGAGCTGGCTGACAGAAGCACTTCCTGGGCATCAAAGAACTCGGAGACAGACTCTGACATGGAGAGTCGGCTTTCATTAGAGGCTTGCTGAGTCAGGGGGATTCCCATCTGTTCCCCGGCCTGCAGACATATATAACACGAGCACACGTAAGGATCACTGCTTTTTGGATTATCTACACACAGCCATTCTAGCTGTTTTACTTCTAGTGTGTTTATCTTACTTCAATTATCATCACAGTTTTCTTAAGTCATCCTTTAATAGTATGAACTATTAGGCTGAAAGTCTCAGGATATCCCTCCTTACATGTCTGTAACATCTGTAACTGACATATAATATTGGCAAGTACTGTGCACAGCCTATCCAAAAATACAGCATATGTCCAAAGCAAAACCTCTCAAAAATAACTAAGTGATGATAAATCACTTTGATGACATTGAAAACTAAACTAATGTTATGTTGTGTTTGTGTTTGAAAGTGTCTTTGTAGGTCGTTCTTTCACATACTGATCATTTTGTCAACATATTTGTACTCCCTTACTTTGCAAGGGGCAGCAACCACATGATTGGATGCAGGAACATTTAATCTGTCTTAATGAGACATAAAGTCACACTTTGACTTTATTTACTGAACCTTTGAAATCCAATGAAACTACAGTTTTGGATGACCGACTAACCGCCACGACACCGAGCTGCTACGAACTGAAAGATATGGACATGCATGCACCAGATGTCCACATGTCTGCATCTTGGATGTCCCTGCCAGAGGACAAGATGTCATCAGTTTATAATTGGTAATTTTTTCATTAACACCGATGTCAACCTTAGGATTAAATGATGTTCTTTTAAGCCTTCCTACAAGGTCATAATGAAAGACAATCATTGTGTCAGGATGGGGATCAATAATGAAGTTATTACTCGTTAGTTTGAGCTTCTGGCATTTTTTGAGTTTTTTTTTTACAATTTCTGGTTTAAGAGCCTTATTGTACCAACACACTGTAGTTGAGTCAGAAATCGGCGGCTTCGATGGTTGACCCACCACACACACGTACCTCATCAGGCGTGGAGATGATGTTCACACTGACAACCTGTTCATTCAGGACAGATTCGGAGTGGATACGGCTCAGTCGGGTTCGAAGTTCTGCATTTTGGGACAGGGCCTGAGTAATGAAGAACGCTTGTCAGTGTCTGATTCCTCAAGAACTTGTTCAGAATCACGAGAATGAGTGGAATCAGACATTCAGGAATCTGGGAAATCTAAACATATAAGTACGACCTCACCGACAAGCTAAGTACAAACAGGAAGGAACAAAGCATGTAATTCTTGATTAAAATAGAATAATAATGAATAAAAAATAGATTTTAATTATTTGCCACAGTCCTTTTTTATAGATTTCAACGCTTGTGATTTCCCACTGAGAAATTTCCATCTGGGAAGTGTAAAGTCTGGAATCTAATCTGCCAACGCTGTTTGAAAAACTCATAATTCATTCAGATTAATCGGATGAATTTAAATAGGATCTGTAACTTCCTACCTCCTAGAAATTACACTTTAAAAACCTGACATCCATCCTACAACAGCACGGCCACACACTTTAAATGAGTAATAAAGTGGAGATAAAGCAGCTGACATATTTCTGCACAATGATGTCAAATGTTAGCAGAGGCACAGTCCAATTAAAACACTGGGGTACAGAGACAGCCCTAAGGAGGCCAGTTAGTGAACTGAGTGCCCCCCCACAATTAATATGTGAAAAGATGATATGAGCTTCACAACTCATTTGGCTCGGCTCTCATCATTTTAAGTGTGATTAGGCTGACTGCTTGGAATGAACTGTGGCTTGTGTGTTTTTCCCGGCGACCGAGCGTAGCAACCGCATCTTTTAACTTGACAGTGATCGAATGGGTGCGAGACCAAACTGTAAAGACATGGAAAATATGTTACCATCGTCGCATAAAGTCAGTCACTACCCCGGTGAGGTTCTTATCAGCGTTATGTTCTTAAAGATTCACAGTTAACAGAACCGCTGAGATGACGTAATGCGAATTAATAGCAGGATTGTGGAAATGGGAGGAGGCGTCTCGGGTGTTGCTTGGACACGGCTCATTACCTGCGACAGAGACTTCCTGAGAGAGTTGATCTGGGCGGATTGGTCTGACTGCTCCTGGTCCGACAGAATCTGTTTGATCCTTTCTTTCTCGATGGCCACCGTGTTGAAGGCTGACTTCAGCAGAGTGTGGACTGCACAGAGACGATATAGAGATATTTCCTACTGAACAGTATTGGGCATATATGTGACGTCACTTGCTACGTTCCTGGTTCGCCGTGGATAAGTTAATCTGCTTTTTCTCAATTTCAGATCGGTCGGACAGATCCTGGGGTTGCACTGAAGCGAAGAGCCTCCTGCCTACCTTTCTGCGCGATGGTGCAGAAGTCCTCTTGAAGTTTAATGTAGTCGGTGGCACAGTCCACGCTGTCTGTCAGCCGCGAGACGGGCGGCTGAAAGTCCACGAGCTCAGCACACAGATTTGGGTTTGATGAATGGAGGCGGACAGCAGACATGCTGGCAGACAGAGGGACCTGGACGAGGGAGGAGAGCGGTGAGGATCGCCGTCAATCAGCTGGGCAGCACATTGTCGCTGGAGGTGTGTGTGGCTGACAAGCAGAACTAATTGTAAAGCCGGGCAGCCATGTGGGACGTTAGTGATTTCACATGACACCGCAGTCACCACATATCTAGTTAAAGACAACTGGACTCTAGGATAACTTGTTAGTGAGAGACAAAATGGAAGTACTTTGACTAGAGAGAGTCCCAAAAGTGGATTATTGAGAAAACTGCAAATGTGAGATAGATACTAAACTAGAAAAGGTTGAAGCAGTTTTACACTGCTTCTAACGTGAGGGTCAGGTTATAAAAGCAATGTATGATATCATAAATGTATGTATCATAACATAAATAACTAAATAAATAATATATATAATTAACAGAATAATTATTTATCAATTTTTGCGACTTAAAATGTCCAGCAAAGTATGGGAGAAACAGCAAAGGGGCAATATGCAGACAAGACAAACAAACCAGTAAATGTCAGCTGCTGTGCAAGTAAACAAATGAATTAATTAATCAATAAACATATGAAAAGACAGAAAGAAACCAGTGGAAAAATCTGATTTCTTTGTTGTAGTGTGCCTGCACTACATCCACGCTAATCCAGACGAACACAAATTGAGTTTTTTGCGTTGTAGCACAGATGAGGAAAACGAAGATATTCGAACATGCTGATGGATGGTTGTCATGGTGATCGAATTTGACCAAAACAAACGACATAGACGTAGTCTTGTGTAATATAAACGTTGTGTTCCAGCAAAAGAGACACACTTTATCTTCAATATTATATTTAAATAATGTGCCCAGGTTCTCTTATTGCTTTAGGTTCACTGAAAATTAAATTATGAGTTTTTAAATTTTTGTGCGTGGTCAACGTTTCTGAATCGTTGACACTAAAAAAGTGTTTTTAGATTTACCCGTCTTAGTGTGGACGTAGCTCTAAAAGAGGACACTACACATCAAATTCAGCTCTGTGGTTTACTATTCAGCACGCGAAAACAACCACATAAAGGCTTACTGTGCCTCCCTACAGGTACGAAGGTCCAAATGGGAGGAGAATCCAAACACAACAACAAAGTCAGATTCATCAAGCATGAAGGAACATCAGTGGAAGCTGCCAAAGGTACACAACGCACACTTCCTGGTGTCAGCTGTGGTGTCATTACTGAAGGCTACAAAACTAAAGATACTACAGAACTAAGCCTTTTCACAAATCCAATTCCACGACCTCAAGGAGAGGCTTTCATTTTCAAATTTGTAGTGTAAACTCCCAACAGGAAGCAAACCACATGACGTTACAGAGGATGCTTTCCTTAACCTTGATCATCATTGATATAGTTCATTTCATGTGCTGAATAGTGTTCCGAATTACAACACAATGAATTTGTCCTTTAAAAGAGAGGAAAGACAGCAGTGTGGTTACATTTCATGCTGAGAATCTGCCTCAAAGACAATCAAACTAGAGGCTCATGCAGTGAGCAAATCTGTGACCTGCGAGCTATATTAGGGTCTCTTTAGAACTCAGCACAACGCTATCCACTTCTACTTTAGATGTTTGCTGTGCTACCCTCTACAATAAAGCTATTAATAACAAGGACACTGTGTCCTTCATACGTATGTAGGTTAGTGTAAGCAACATGTTAGACAGCTCTGTGTGTTTGTGTCTGCACGGAACAGTAAAAATCCAAAAAGAGAGGTACCTGAAGCTGGAATTTTGCATCTTTGCCGATACTTTTTGTTCTCCATCTTCTGTTCAAGCGCTTTTCTTTCTTTGATAATTCTACACAATTGGTCTATGTGGCACACGTGGATCAAGACATGCAAAGTGTGGTTAATAGGACAAACACATCACAAATGAAGAACAAGTCAAAACACAATTTGTTTACAATGAAAAGGCACAAAAACAACAATACAACAAATGAGATGAAAAGCAAATGGAAGGATTGTGGTTGAAAAAAAAAAAGAAAGAAGCATTTCAGCCCAAAGCACGATGTGAAAAAATGCTATTTAACAGATACTGATCAGTTAGAGAGAAGCAGGCAGGTAAGGAGTGACTGAAGCGGTGGGTGGCTTCGTTCCATCTGTCTGGACGGGCACTCAAGGTGAATGCTGAGATTTTGATGGACTGGGTGACTCTAAGACTAACACACCTCATTGTTATTCCACTAACACACCCCTGAGCATCTCCACACACACACACACACACACATACGTGCACAGACACTGGACACACGAACCACAATGAAGTGAAGTATTGAAGTGAAATGATGGAAACTCAGCAGCTCCTCCTTTATTCGTTTGTGTGTCTGTGTGTTTTCGTGAGTTTTACCTGCATGTCTGTGAAATTGGGTGCTGACTGCGTCCTCTGTAGAATCTCCAGACTCTGCAGTAACCTGCTCAGCTCGGTCAGGTTGGACTGGCAGCGCGCGAGCTCTGAAAACGCATTCAAGGGTTATGCGTCACAAAACGCTCATCAATCCACCATTTAGGTACATTAGCGTGACGGTAAGGCTTCATTTATCTGTCTGCTTTCTAAAATCAGATTTGTTCCCAGCACGAGGAGGTGGATTGCACTTACCCTCTGCACACTTGTCCATCTCCTCGGATTCCTGGAGCCACGCGGCCACCTTACTCTGTCCGTTACTGTAGGAGGCCGGCAGGCTGCTGCCGCTGCTGCTGCTGGGGGCAACCGGCTGCCACAGCAGGCTGCAGGGCTTGGGCTGCTGTAGGTAATACCACAGGGAGACGGAAATGTGCTTTTGTTATGTAAAAACCTTTGTCGTCTTTTGTTTAGGAGCAGTTTCATAAATTACGATTGCGCTGCGTTAACGTGACAGTGACAAAAGGTGCACAGCCGACTGCAGAGCACTGGTTGGTCTGAGAGGCTCTTCGGTATGAATGGAAAAGAAAAAATCCTAACGGACGACTTCTCTGAATAATTGCTCCTGTTTGGACATTGGACAGCGTCTCTCAATCCTGATTGTGCACTAGGGTGGAGCATGACTTCATTAGGCCATGTTTCAGGCCCTAATTTGTGGAGATCTGCTTCATGTCCAGATGACAAAGCATGAAAATCTTTTATTTAGCTTTTAATTACGTTTTGAGAGAGGTGGACAGGGGCTGAGGGCTCAGTAAAGTAAATGTTCAGGGCAAATAGATTCTAGAAGCATTTCTACTTCTAACACTTTTAATTGATCCAAATGTCTCACGGTTGGGAACTACTCCTAAACCACACTGTGCCTGCCGGACAAGGCAAAAGCTACACTGTTATATTCTAGGATGTTCTACTCTTTCGTAGTTTAATGTTGCATCATTTAAATTATATTATTTTTTTCTTCCTTTTTTAATGCTGCAGTTCATTCTGACTTTAAGATTCACATTCATTCAGCCCTCTCTTCCAAGAGATCTTATTAGGCCATAGCCAGCTGCTCTAAATCCAGATTCTGCTGAGATCACCTCTGATGGGTCTGTGAGTCACATCCTACATCCCAGAATGCTTTGCACCGTATGCCTCCTCATGTTTACACCCAGTCCAAACACTTTGACAACAAACTGGGGTTTCACACTAAACTTGAACCAGTCTAGAGAGTCAGTTTCAGTTCTCCTAAGAACCTGGATACAATTACAAACCCAATCAGTATTATTGCATTAGAGAGACACTGTGTCTGGCTACAGATTCACAGGATATTAGTCTAGCAATTAGACACACTGTACCGGAGCCAGTTCAGGTTCATACTGAAAGCACGACATCAGGACAAATCTGCCTTAGAACACTCATTTCTACCTTCTGCGGATTTTTGTTTGTGGAGAAATCGAACTGTATTGCATTGAAAGAAAAACTTGTCATCTTAATTTGTTGATTCTCTGGGCGATCGTGGCGGCACAAGCAGAACAAATGATCTCCCACAATACGAGGTCTGTGGTTATTACTGAGAATCTTCTACTTCCAGATTTCTAAGTGCTACTTTGGAAAGAGTTTCCAATAAAAAGATAGATTAGATAACCCCCTTGACATATCCTTCTTCAATAAATAATAGAGGCTGCAGCAGGACCAAGTTACAGTCACAGTTGTTAATGTTTTAGATTTTCAGTTCATCTCCGTTCACACTGAATTTATCAGTATCACACCAATTTCCTATCGGGCATATTTAGGCAACAGTTGAGATGTTCTGAGTTTAAGAAAGCAGTGGCGATGTGGTCTGGGGTACCTTGGCTTCATGTCCGACAGTAGAAGCAGGTTGGGGGGTCTCCATGACAGGTGCGGTGGGAAATGTTCGCATGGTGGCCTCCCGGGGTGATCGGACTATCTCGTTCTGCCGGTACAGTCGGTGATGACGTAGCTTGGACACCCAAGCGTCAAAGATGTCTTGGGATTTGACCTTTAGATAAAATGAGCGAGACGAGTTTAAACTCCTCTAAGGTGAGAGAAGTCATCCTCTTTGGATGGACATCTTTTATCAGTGCTGCCATGACAACTATGACAGGTCCCATCATTCTTACCTTCAGATGATAGATATGCTCCTCCGTGTCCAGGTCAATGCGGCGGGCTCTCTTCTTGATGGACATGACAGAGAGGCCGACGTCGATGCTGCCGTGCAGTTTACCTTTCTGTATCTGGGGGAAGTGATTTAACCAGACTGGTTTCACCTTTGAGCTAAATTCCATGTAAATGTTGACATCACTCAGTTGAAATATGTTCAAGTGAGTCACTATGACCGGCTTTCTACTATTACAAATTAAATTCCTACTACTGACCAGACCATTTCTGCAGTGTCACCTGTTTGGAAACCTTTTAGCCACTACGACATTCTAAACTCAAGTTGTTACACCATTTTAAGTGGAACTGCAACTTGAGGAAATAATTAGAAATACGACAAGACACTGTTGACTGTTGGCATGCTAATTCATAGAATAATGCAAAGCTTGTGCCCACAATACTTCTGCAACTACTACTTAATTATTGGATATGGATATTTGTGATTTCTGGCAGTCTTGGTTATTGAAGTAATATCAGTAGTAACACCAGCTGGAGATGAGGTCAGAAAGGTAGCATCCTTTTGTTTTATATTTTCCAGCAGATAATCTGATGTTGATGCCAGCTAGCTGGTCGTCCTTTATCAAATTTCCATGTTTCCCATTTGAATTTTCCACGAACATTGTGACCCTTGTTGTAGATGTTTGTGCTGATAACAGGGCATATTACACTGTCTCTGCCTGTGGGACATAGTCAGGGTTACTTACATCAATGGGGGACTTGGAGTACTTCAGGATACCGTTATCCAGAACAAAAAAACGCTGTGGAGAACACGAGCACAAACGTAACGTGTCAGGTGTGTTCAGAATATGTATGAGATTATGAGAGCAGAGGTGTGTTGAATTGCTTTATTGTAAATTCAAAAATGCTTCCAAGATGACGGTGGTGTTCTGAGGAAAAACAGTAAAGTGAATGCTGCATTTCAAAAAATATGTCGCGTGTTGTTCATTGCAGAAGAGACCAAAGAGGGTTGAAGCAACATGCACAAAAAGAGGAAGTTTTCTTGAGTAACAGCACTTTACAGCAGCACATTTAACATTCTATGTGTGTGCAGTGTGTGTGTGTGTGTGTGTTGTGTTTCACTTCATGACTGATTCATACCTTATGCCAACCCTTCAGTGGCCATTTCCGCTTCTTCAACATAAAGCCCTCGTGCTTATCTGGCCTCTGGACGTTGCTTTGACCAATTTTCAGCCCCTCAATGATTTCCCAGCTGTCAGCCTCCTGGAGATGAACACAAAACACACTGCTGTGTCAGAACTCATCCATTCAGTACTTCAGGGGAGACCGGGCCAAAAGCGACGAAAAAAAGCCAGAGATACACTGCACGTGCTGTAATGAAAAGAAGTTGCTCCCATCATAAACAAAGTCTGACAGAAAGAGGAAAACGTTACAAAAATCATTTAGTAATTCTTTATTCTTCGACTGTGCTACACGTTTTTAAGAAATACGGCCCGATTCAAATGCCTGACGCTCCCTCAGCATTTCCACTCCATTAGTTTTCTCCTGACTCTGCTCTTCCAGCTTCTGGTGGGTCTGCAAAGCAGTGTGATTCCTCTGGAGAAGGGGGCCCAGGGGGTCAGGTGAGGACAGGTGTGACGTCACTCTACTGTCCTACTGGAGGGACGCGGCTGGGTGAGAGGCAAGGTTAACCGCGTAGTTACAGATAACGATCGCCGACATCTCAATGCACCGGAAAACACAACAAAGTGCATGTTTTTGTGTGTGTGTGTTCATTTTCACAAGTTTTTCATTAATTAATCCATTCACCTGTTGGGGATTCAGCTGACAAAGAAATATTTTTTTCAATTTGATTTGACTGAGAAGATCCTTCAGAATGATTGCGCCGGAAAGTAGAGAAAGTAGAGAGAAGTGCTTATTGAACACAAAAACTTGACCTCTTTCTTTCTTTCTAAGTCTTACCGGTGATGGCGAGCTCAGAGCTCCGTATTAAAATGTGCTGTAGTGTCTTTCAATAGAAAGAAATGTTTTGTTAAAGGAGACGTGATGCTTTTACGTTCCCTCCTCCCTCCTCATAGCACAATATAGCAGGAAGTATGTTTTGGAAACTGTCAAAGTTGCAAAACCTGACATTGCCCACACGAGCATAGTACAGCTGGCCAATCAAAACAGAGTGGACTTAGTCCCTAAAATGACCTGTTTTCACTCAGCGTGCACCCCGTGCTACAGTAGGCGAGAGGAGAATTTTCTAGTGCGGTGAAGCACTGCAAAATAGACTATAATGAAAATATTAAAATGGAAATACAGTATGTCTGATTTGGAATATATAATACAGAGAGAGGGAGATATAGATAAATACTTTATTAATCCTAAAGGAAATTATCCATAAAGTAACGTGTACTGTAAGAATCTCACATTAAATGCGTCACATGACATGATTGTCTACTTTCATCTACATTTATAGCAACTAAGGTATCCACGAGAATATGTACAGTATAAGTACATTTAGAACAAAAATATGGAACCAACAATGCATGTCTGGATCAGGTCTAACAGGTGAAACTGGTTGGAATGTTTCTTTAATAACTGAGTCGGATGTGACTCATACAGACCCTTTAAGGAAAAATGCACAAAGTAACAACCAGGAACTTTCCTGTCAGAGCAAATAAAGATGGAGGTACCTTAATACGAGACAGCTGACCCGGGCTTACAGGATATTAAACAAATGAAGACAACAGATTGTTTAACAGAATGACCAAGCAAGCACGTCCGCCAGCAACGAGGTTATGTCCCTTCACTCTCTCTCCTCTTATCAATTGTACGATAAGAGGAAGCAATCTGCTCATTACACTTGGAGGACACGGTGGCCATAATGCCAAAGAAATGATCAATATGCCAATATTTCTTCATTTCTAAAATAACAGCCCCCACTCATGATGAGTTCCCTCCCAGACGGAGGAGACAGGCGGCATCATACAAGGAAAACCACACAGATAAGCATCTTAACTGTTATTATTACTATTCTTATTTATTATTCATGCTGCCGAACAACCTGGCTGCAAATTTGACAAATCAATCCACTTATGTGAGCAAAGTTTTAAGAACTTAACCACTCCAAGACATCAATGAACATCCAGAGAAAAACCTCATTTATATGCTATTGATCTGTTTTCCTTATATAACCCCACAAACAATTGAATTAAACTTGTGATTTTGTGCACTCTGCTCACATTTCACCGCTCTCACTGCTGATCAGTTCAATTATTTTGGTGCGTTTATGCGATTAATAAAACAGCTTGAGGCATAATTAATGAGGAGCTGTCTGCTGTGTGACGTCAGGTTCGTGACAGATTTGCCGGTTTTACACTGGGCTGGGTCTTTTCCTTGTAGTCACCTCCCTGATTTATGCGGCGTGTGTTTACGTTGGTAAATTGTGGCATTGAGCAAATCCACGCCGATCCCACCGACTGCACCTTTTGCCGCTGCAGTGACTGAAACTATTCCAGTTGAGGCGTCCCTGAGCAGGAGAACGGACGAACACTCCGTGGGGACCCATTAGACTAAATCTGCACTATAAATATCAGCGCAGTGGTCCGGTTCTGATGACAGCTTTATCTTAATCTCTTCTCATAGGCACTGATGACGTGAATCATCATCACCTTAAGCTTTCCTCAGCTGGGGGCCGCAATCGTACAAAACCTCCAGGACCAGTAACAGTCGTTTAATTGCGTTGTAATTATGGTCCTACCGTCCTGTGTAAGAGGGAGCGATCAAAGTGTGGGCCATGATGAAAGCTGGGGCACGTTCAGTCCTTCCCTTCCTTTCACCGGTGCCATCGGTGCAACAGGGGACATTACTGGGTCAGAACATTGCCTTTCTGTATGAGGGCTCAGGCGACGATTGTTCCAGCCAGATTTGCAGCTAATTCGGTATCATGCTGAGGAATAATAAGATATCCACCGAGTATCCAGGCCTTTCAAAACACATCATGGGTCACTTTTTCCTCCCACACATGGTTCAACAACTCATATGTGGCCGGTCAATCGCTCTCACTTGTGACAAAAATGTACTTTCTCGCCCGACCAATAATGGATCTGTGGGCCCGATGCCAACATGATACTTGGCAGTGAGAAAATTCTGATATATGACAGAAAATATACATAATTGCGCACGTTTTGCAATGATCCTTCAATTGTGGTTTACTAAACACAAATGTAATGAAGGGATGCACATATACGGTGATACCAATACGTCAGCAACAGGCCAATATCGGCCGATAATATAGGTCGGGCCCTTTCCTTATGTGTTGTAACTTTAGGCTACATAACCCTACCAGTACTCTACCCATAAAGATTTATAGGCTACCAGTATTAATAGTTTTTTTTTTCTTTACTTGGATGACGAATAACTCAAATGCTGCATGTTGGGGCTGTCTGAAGCGTTTGCTTTGTCTCTGTAAAAGTTTTCTGACTTTATCACTGTTGTGAAAATATCTCTCTGGAATAAATGTCATCATCAATCAATGTAAAGTAATCTGATAGAAAATCTGAAGTCAGAATTTGACAAAGCTCGATATTATTGACATTATTGTTTATCTTTATGTTTAAATTTCGTAGCTAATCGCTGACATTTCCACCCAGCCATCCAAAATTGACACTGGACCATGATATTTCAACAATTATTTAATTAGTCTGCATGGTTACTAATTCAATGCACCCATGGTCGTCTATATAAGGCCCTCTACCGGGTAAGTGTGAGCTGCAGTTCAAAAGACACAGATAGTAGAGCATCATCTAAACTTTTGACACAAAGAAGAATACTTTTACGGTGAGAAGTCATTTTAGAAAGATTACATTCGCGCTAGATGATCTAATAAACACTTTACTAGAGCGTGGAGAACCATTATTTCTTCTGTCGTCGACTTGTGTGTATGATGTTGTTATCTCTCCGTTGATTTAAATTCATCAGCGTTTGCATCAAAGTTACAGCTTTGCTCCCTCTCGGAAGTCTAAGCAGTAACTCAAGAAAAATAATGGTCGATTTCTTTTAAACCATGACATCATTTCCATATAAATCCAGGCTGTGATAACTCAGCGGATTTATTCTACTGTCAGTCAGCGCTCCTCCATCTCGCCGTCGGTGTGCTCTGGTCATGAAGACAGCCGCTATCTGATGTTATAGTGGCGGATCGTTCATCTCTACGCTGTCATAATTTAGGCAGCAGCTATCACGGGAATCGCTCTTTGATATTCGGCAGAACACGTTGTGCTTCTGTGGCTTCCTCCCTCCATCTCTGGGAAACACTATCTTATCTGACCGGGAGATGACAAACGGCGGGAGCGAATCTGAACGGCCGCGGCGATACAACAATCTATATCTTGATCCAAAGCACATAATGACCGCACTGGCGAGCGAGCGTGTGCGTCTTTGCAGCAGGTGGTGCCTCTAATTGCACTCCCGAGTGGACAGCGTTCATCAGCGATGGAGAAAGCAACACGTATTGATCTGGAAACGGGGCCTAGATCTTCCTAAGGCTTTCCTCTGCAAAACGCCGGGCTCTCAATTGTCCTCCGAGTCAGAGGCCCAGCCAAGCTCACTGAGGTCTTTTCTGTGTGTCTACACTGCAGAATTCCCCAAAGAGTCCTCTCTGCAGATGGAATATCACTGAGAAACTCCTTTCTCCGAACGCAACGTTACAAATCTGTTTCAAAGGCAGACGCTGACACTCCAACAAAAACACCTTTGTCTCAGGCTCGTGGACCAGTAACGCAAATAAGCACCATATTTAACGCCAGGGGGAGGTGCCAGATGTAGAAAAGTTCTGCCCTTACAATCCTAGCATGTTGTTCCTCTTTTTGTCTTTTGAGGCATGAATGTACAGAATGTTTGGGTCCACATCAGTGATAGAGCGATACATCCACCAGGCCGATTAATCAGGCCCACGTCAAGCCTTTGTTTAATAAATCGGCCGCAACTCATAAATTTGCCTGCGACTTGCTGCGTGGACGGAAAGTGTGTGTCTTTCATTCTTCATTCTTTGATTACAAGCATCAGTGTGCATTCTGTATATTGAATATTTGTAAATTTCTGCAACCACTGCAGCAGCCACGATGAGAATGTCTGCTTATAACCGAACTCATTCCCTTCTTCTTCTTGGTTGTTATTGGTCAGAATAGCGGAGTCAGGGGTCCAGATCACGGGGGAAACACTGCTTCTACGGAAGACATCTCACACAAACGGTAAGAAGTGAACTCCTATCTGTCAAAGGCGACTTTGTTTTATTATCGACAAAAGTGCTAAGTTGAAACAACGTGAAGTGTAAATGCACTTAAACAAAACCGGAGCTTGGCACCGTAACCTGCTAACATTTTCAAACTGCACGTCAATAATCCCCATAATGCTCAGACAGCATCTCGTTGCCAGCCCTCCCTCTCTTTCTTCTCCGTGATGTTTTAGGACCGTTGGCAAACAGCAGAGTGGTGCATTAACGTAACCAACTTGTGAAGAGATCTTACAAACGTATTATTCGGTCATTTCTCCTCCGTGCGGGGTTTGTTGTATCGTCACCTCTACTTTATGAATGGCTGCGTGTGAAGTTTATTACGATGAGGTTGAATCTCAACATATGATTTGTTGAAAACCCTTTAATCTCAGTCAAACTGACATCGTTTCGCCTGTGTAAACTAATAGAGATTCTCTTCTTAATCAGATTTTTTTTCATCCTGTCCCTGTAAATGTCACTACAATATGACATTTCCACATTCTAACCTATTTTACAAATCTATTCCTCAATCTTAAAATAAAAATCCCCAAACTCCCCCACAGTCACAATCACAGTCAGACGTTCCCTCGGCTTACATAATCCCCAAAAATTCAAATCCCATCAGCCCGTAGCCCTGGGGTCCTTCATCTGATGGTGTCTGCTCCGCCGCCTGCTTGGAATGCACCGCTGAGCTCGGCTCCGACAGTAACAGTTCTGTGAGATCCCATTTGTATGCTGATTGTCTATATCATTGTACGTTCTGTATCATCCCCTAACATGGAGTTATCAACCCTCCGCGCTCACCGACCACAAAATGGATCCTCGTGTCTTTGTGATGTTCGCGGTGTGGGAGTGTTTGCTCCACATCGGCGTCCACTGCAAACCAGCTGTTAGGAGTGTGTATTAGTGTGAAGTGTGTGTGGGTGTGTGGAAGATGCCCTGTTTTTAAAACGTCCAGGGAGCAGAGACGGGCGCCGTTACGCCGACTTTTATGATATACCTCGTAAATTGTCCCCCTTTCATTCCTACTCCGTTTTTATAATGTGAGATAAACCACGGTACACTCTTGAAGAGAATAAAAGAGGATCCTGAGTGTATTGTTCAGCCACACACCTGCCCCGTGTAGTTTATGTATCTCGTATCTGGATCAGTTCACGGTGTCATCTAACAAACGCTGCAAACAGCTGCAACACCCAAGAACTAATTCCCAATTAAATTCTTAATGTCTCACTAATTCCAGCGATGCACTGTTGACATTCTTGCATGTGTGAAATGAAGGACATTTGTTACTTTCTTATTATCTACCTCATTAACGAGTCATTAACCTGATTAAACATCTGAAAACGTATGAAGAAGAGCGCGAGTGTGGATATCCTTCGACTCTTGGATTATTCCGCCTTCTGGATTACATAACGGGACGACGATCGGAGCGGCTGAGAGCGACCTCATCAAGCGGCCCCATTTACCAAACACACACGCTCACGCACGCTTCCTCCCTCCCATACATACGCACGGGGGCTCCCGAACGGCCCTCCAGAGCGCGCCACATGTTGAGTGGAACACCAGGCCCCCACCTGTCCCTCATGAAATATTCATCAGGCAGGACCAACGGAAAAGCTGTGATGTCATAGATTCCAGTTTGGTTTCTTGTTACTGTCTGGCCG
>OMNV01008783.1:0-17855 GCA_900303265.1 Brotula barbata
ACTCCGTATTGACGCTGATAATTACCAATGAATGGATCTGCAGATTCCCATGGATGTCAGCGGAGCCTTTGGCCTGTTCTGCTACTCCCCTCCTCCTCCTCCTCATCCTCTTCTGCACCCAGTTCCACCCTTCCACTTCTCAATGGGGATTAAGAAAGAGGGAGAGAGAGAAAGAGATGAGGATGAGAATGGTACTTAACGCTTGATTTAAGGATGGATTGTTTGTTTCATCATTGTCACCTTGCCAATCAGGGCTTTCTGCACAAATAAACGAGAAAATTTGGAGTATTTCACTGTTTGCTCAGGCTGCTGTTATAACGTGTTGAACCATTTTTGGGAAGCTCACCCCCTTGATGTCACTTTCAGTTTGCCGTTGATGTATTGATATAGTTCTTGCTTGGGAAAAATATGTCTCTAACGAACTCAAGGTAAATCCCCTGACACATTAGAAGGTGAAAACCCTGTTGGAAATACAGTTACCTCTATAAAGAACAATTGTGGAAAATACAGAAAGGGAAAAGCGGCAAATTCCCACCATTTCTCTGTGCAAGCAGAGCTGAGTGGATCGACGTCATGGTCACTGTGAGCCCACGCACCCTCTGCATGCCAGAGGTAATTGAGACCCAGTCAGTGCCATACCCACTAAAGCTGCGTTTTCTTCCAGGGAAGTGAAGTCCCACACACCGCAGTTAATCACATTACACCACAGTGGACAGAAAGACAGAAGGGATGGAGGCTGCAGAGGGAGATACTTTAAAGTGGGTAAGAGACATGAAGTGATGCATAAGATAAAGAAAGAAGACTGCATGGGAAGAGCAAAAGAATGACGTTAGTCAGACGTAGACACCATTAGGCCCGCTGATCAGCTGCTCCAGATTCATTTCTCCTTTATACCATGTGTAAAGTGCAATATGAAATGTGGATCCATTCCAAGACCAAACTTTAACTGTGTCATTCTTTCTTCGGGTGAAGCTCCAATTTGAGGAAATGGTTTGGAGCGTGTTTAAAGGCGTCTTTGCCTTCGGAGTGTTTGGATCCAGCAAGGTTTGGCTCCAGGCTGCATGTCAACCTCACTTCAAATTATCCTCATTAACGTCAATTCCAAGGGGAAATGGCCATTTGTATGTGTGATACTCTGGTGTATGGGGCCTGTAATAGTCCTGGATGCCACAACATGAAAAGTGCCATTTAATAATAGGGGTCAGAGGTTGTACCACTGGAACAAAACTGGGCCAAGCGGCCAATAGTGGTTCCTCTGGCTCAGATAGATACTGTGGGAAAACATAGTGTTTTTATTTTTTCTTGACGTCATTGAATGGTATATATTTATTAACTGTTACCCTGTAGCTATGGGTATGGTTGTGGGTAAAAAAAAAAGAAAAAAAAAGCAACATGACAAGTGACATTTATGTATCTGTATTTGTATGAACATGGATGAAAAATACAATTTAACAGTAATGTGCTGCTACATTCCAGTCAGAATAGGTGTGACTCCAGAGACAAAGTGACCTTTTCCCCCCAACTTGGCTGAAGTTCAACTTTCAACATTTCTGTTTAACATGAAAAATGTTCTGTGGCTTTGCAAGTTTTTCTTCGATGCTTTATGAAGTGCAGAAAGTTGCAACACTCTCAGAGAAGACAGGAGAAAGGGAGCGGGGAGCCACCATAAGATCCAAGACAGTGTCCCCGGTCCGTCCCCGTCTCCTTTTCTCCCACTATCATTTCCCAAGACTGTTTTCCCTAAACACAAGAGCGACGCAGCCTGAGCTCATTATGGACAGCCAAGTGGCGATACACTGCCAAGTCCTGCCCATCAGCCCACGGCTAGCTCTGTTGTCCTGGCAACCCAGCATCCAGGAACAGGGAGGGGGTGGTCGTTGTATTCTGGTACTGGTTGTGATATGCTGGGGAGGGGGGCTGCATGATGTCATCCTGTGGCATGGAGGGGGCCAATCAAACCCTGAGAAAATTATGTCACCTTTTGTTGAGCTGGTCCATTCAGGGCTATACAAGTGCAGTGAATTGAGAGCTGCAGAGAGGTCATTTTTTCCCTTAGCTGAGTGTGTGTGTGTGTGTGTGTGTGTGTGCGTGTGAGAAAAAGCGGGGGAGAAAAAAAAAAGAGAGGCAAGCAGGCAGGGAAGTGTATTGTTGACATGCTAATGTTGTTGACCGTAAGCAGGCCCATAAAGATGTCACGAAGCTCAACTTTCAAAACATCAACACCGGCCGTTCACACCCCTTTCTTGCAACCAAAGTGGATCGTTAATATGATCTCTGTGATGCCATCAACGCGTCAGAAAATTGTCCAGCAGCAGAATAAAAGCCGGAGCCTCATCAGCTTTGTTTTTATCCAACTAAGAAAGACAACAATACGCACCGCCTTGGAGAATAATTACCCCCTTAGCAACTCCACTATCCTGCACCAATATCCCCTCCCCCGCAGGGCCTCTAACACCCACAGCAAAACGTTATTGAGTCACAGCTGAAATTGACAGTGAAAGACATTTGAATGGGAAGTCACAACTGAATTGCTGAAGTCAAACAAAAAGTGTGTATGCTGAGTAAAGGACGTATTTCTGCAGAAGAGGGCATCTGTGGGGATTTTTTATCCACATTGATAAAAAGCCCCTTTTAGTCAACCTCTCATGGCGTTCATTTTGACCTTTAGCATTTCTCTGTCCACATGAAAAAAATTAAAAAATTAACCAGCAGCAGGTCAGTGTAATTTTCCGTCCTGGAAGTTTTGTGTGCAATGAAATGGATGTATTAGTGAAGTTATAATTTCCCTAATCGGCCTGTGGTAAATGTCACATTTTTACAGCAAACTGCATTGACTAATAATGAGGTTAGCTTGACTGATCTGATACACACAAACCCAGACACATAAATGAAGCTCACACAGGCATCTGATATTAGTTATTAATCGGCTGTACTGACAAAACAAACGAGAGGGCAGTTTGGAGAGTTATTTTATTTCTTAAAACATGGCCTTAGACACAACACGAGACACACGGCTGTAAATCAGCACTTTGACACAATAAATTGACCAATTGTCAACATATACTGTATGTAAAAGCAGTGTGAACAGAATTGTTCTAGGTTTGTATTCATCTACATTACAATTACAAAAATAAACAAAATAAGCAAATAAATATACTAAACATATATACTAAATGTACTATTTTAATGCTCATTATTTCAAGATGATGTATAGACTGACAAAACAGTCACTCTATGTTGAACACGGAAATATGGGAATAGTTATATCTCTCGTCAATGTGTTCACACTTACGTTCCAGTAAATGCACATTGAGTTGATATTTCCATCGAGCGGTCCCATATCATCAGAGCAGAGTCTATGTCACAATTCCTCCCAGCCCAAGCTGTTGGCATCACAGCTAAGGTGTCATATTATCAGTGATAGGGCTGATCAAGCTGTCAGTATCCATGCCAGAAGCGAACATCTGCTGCAGGGGATGATGATCCATAATCCCATCCAAGATTTTCTATGGCCTGCTGTGATCCTAGAAACATAATACAGGAGGCAATGATTGACTGCGTCCAAGAAATCAAACATCTTGAAAGCAAATACATTCACAGGTACATAATCTTTGCTGGAAATTAACTGCTAAAAGAACTTTAATCACGTTCGATTGAGATAAGCGGTGTCACAGAGCACCTGATGAACATCTGCTCTGCTGATTGCTCGAGCAGAGCACATTTGGTATCTTTCCAAACGTTTCCATGGACAGGTCTCAAGGATTCAAGCCCACATCAAATTTGCAGATCCAGAGCCTTATTCACAGCACAAAATTATCACATTGTGAGTGATAGCTTCATCAAGGCCGAGTCTGTGTGTGCTCCTTCCAGCACCGGGGCCTTAAAGTAGCTTCATTTCAGTCGTTCTATCACCTTCTATCACTTCTCTCAGTCATACTTCAAAAACGAAAATGGGTGGATTTGATTAAGGCGTTCAGAACAAATCCTGATTAGAGAGATGTCTCTTTTCAGTGATCAAAGTCCACCAATAAGACAATGGAACATCATTCTAGGTGTAGCATATGCTCAAGAAACCAGTTGAACACAGAGACAGAAATCGTTTAATACACCTGGCCATTGTTTTTTTGTTTTTTTTTTCCATCTGCTGTTGAGTCAAACAACACCAAACTAAGGTGAGGTCGTGCAGGTAGGTGGCCTCTTGACAACACGTCCTCTGCTTTACCTGTTCAAGCACATACACTCTTACAGCATGACATCATGCTGTCTGCCCCCGCACACCATGCACTTAGCCCGGGGTTGCCATGGCTGCAAAGTGGCGAGACCAGCCCGTCCTGCCACTGTGCCCACAGGGAAGGAATGACGTGTCAGAGGATAAGTAGTCATCCATCAATGTTTCTCATCTTCTTTCTGCCTGTCTGCACCTCTGAGCTGCTTTTCCTGTGAGAAGTCACATCCTACCTCAGTCAGACACGGCTTCACTTCCTTACTTCTCCTTCTTCTCTCTCCTTCTCACACATCATCATCATTATCTGTCTTCATCTTTTTTTCTCTTGCCACAGCTACAAGTGCGACAAACTGATCTTCCCAAGCTTCAATCTGTATTATTATCTACCTTCATTTTAGCCTGCATTCTATTTCAATATCGACACTCGACAATCTTCCCTGTAGCCCAGTTTCTCTATCTCTCCCTGAGTCGTTCCTTCCCACGTTTCTCTCATCTTGGAGCTCGGCCAGTGAAGCAGCATCAGCAGAAGGCACCAGGTCCCAACATGCCCCTCAGCCTCATCCTGCCCGTGTGTGTCTGTGTACGCTTGGGGCTGATGCCGGCCCCTATCGCCCTCCCTCATCAGCACATCTACCTGTCTGCTGGCATTCTGCTATCCACACACACACACACACACACACACATACACAGAGTTCCCCTTCATTTAGTGAGAGACAGGAACCAGGTAGGACGGGACAAGGAGATAATGCAAACCTAACGTCTATGGAGAAAGACAGCTCATGCTGGGGTCAAGCATGTTTGACCTCCACAGAGAACACCCACGACTTCCCTGACAGGAGCGCGTATACAGTACCACTCATTCAGCTCGCTGGCTGCCCTGCTCAGTCCCATCAACAAGTCTCTTTGAAGCCACCGACTCTGGGGTGGGCCATCAAAGCATATCTTCATTCAATCCACTGAAAGGATCCGAGGCTCCTGAGAGAAGCCCTGTTTGAAGTGATATCTCTGTGCCACTGCATTCTTTATCGTGCTGTCATGACTTGAGTTACACACAAAAAAGCCAAGTTCACAGGCACTGCACCAATGCCACCACCCCGATCATGTCTCACATATATTTGAGCTACGACTGTTACCCGTGTTTGATCAGTGAATTTACATCCACCGGGCAGCTGTTTGTAGCAACCCTCGGTGTTCATATTAGCCTAAAATGAGTTTGATCATATATTCCACTGACTGAAGATCAGACAAAGCCGTTATTACCTGCCAAATCTCTCCAGATCATCTTTCCATTACACAGCCTCCCGTCTGCGCTCACCTGAGATAACCTGAAAAAGATTAAGGAGAATATATTCATTCAGAGCGGAGTTCATTCAATGGTAAACAGGAAAAAAAAGAGAAAGCATTGGAATCATATTTAATTCATTCTCACTCTGCCCAAACTTGTCGCAATCGTTTCCTTCGCTAATGTCTGAACAGACAGTTCCTTCCTCTTCGGTGAAGAGAACTACTGGAAATGTGTACAGACACGTGTACAGAAATAATAATTGAAATGTGATTTTTATAATTTCGCTTTTACGTGACACATGCCCCGTTAAAAGAAGCGCAAGTGCAAGGAGTCATTGCAAAAGTATGCCGAGGACTGAATAGTTTCAGGTTCTGCTAATTAGATTGTCATTCAACTGGTCGATCTTGCCCTGCCTGCATATTATTCATTATTTTAAGGTTCTTACGCAATGAAATATAATCATATAATGACATTTAATAAGTCTAACTTGGAGAAGCAACATAAATCACCTCACTCTGGTCTATGTAAGTCTAAGGTTTCAGTGCAGGAGTGAAGTCCTGGTGAATGGAAGAAGTCAAAGTACCTTTTCCATTTTACGCTTTCAGAATGAGTCAGTGTACAGGATTTATAAGGTCACCGGGTTCAGGTCCCGCAGATACCTGATTGAGAGACTTCGTCAGGATTCTTTGGACCTTTTTGGACTTGAGAACCACACCGCTCGGGTCCCTCTTCATCCACTCATGGACAATGGTGCTCTCCAGTTATGACTTTCACTGTTCCAGACCCGTTACCCTTGGCGACAAATGCTCTGTTTCCGAGTGACACAAAGCCTAAACTTAAGAACCTTCTTTCAGGTTGAAAGCTCAGAGAGTTGAAGGGAAAACAGCACTAACAAGACGGCAGGGAGAGTAACTGAATACCAGCGAATTGCTTCCCAGAGTTTCTGGAGGACATGGTAAAATGATTCTGTCTCACCCCCTTCCTTTTAAAATACCTTCCCCTGGCACCGTTTTTTTTTGTTTTTCTGGAGCTATCAAACTGAGGTAAGTGAGTTATCATGTACGTCAGCACGCTACAACGACGTGATGCTAGGCTAAGCCTCAAGATGAGGTCATGTTTAGAAGGTGGGCGAGCCAAGAAAAGGGTTAGTCAGGTCTTGATTAGCTGAGGGGTAGGGGCTCCCTCTAATATTGGACACCCCTTTGTGCGGTGAGATTACAACCTTATGAAAAAACGCCCCTGCTGACACGCCTGATGGGATCAGAGCTTCCTGACCGCTGCATCCTCCTGCTTATGAGCTCTCTACACATATGAGAGACAACACGTCCAATCACAAAGCGCACACACACACACACACACACACACAGCAAAACATTTTTAACTCTCATACACAGGAACATAAGTGGTAATGCACATTACACGTTGGTGTACACGGACACACAGACGCAAGAATATGCACACATGTGGTTTCAAACGTCATCTCCTCCAGTCTCCTCTGCTCTCTTCCACTTGTGTATGTGATGACCACAGCTGATAATCCCCTCAAATGGAAAACAACCTGCGTTTGTTCACGAGGCCAGATGACACACACACACACACACACACACACACACATATACACACACACTGTGGTCTTCTCCTCCGGCCACTCTCCAATGAAAATCACATGATGGACCACGTCCAGCTCTGAAAAAACAACTGCGAATCCCCACCTCAAAAAACATCAACAAACAATGTTTAAAAAAACAGAGAGGATTCAGAGGCAAAGCTTTAAGGGGATTTGTTCCTCGCAGTCCTCTCAAGAGGGCTGGGGCTATAGGATGATTTCAATTATTTGATATAATTTCTGATGGTCCATTAGTTCAAAATAAAGCTCTGATTATAAGAGATGTGTAAACAGAAAGTTGCAAACAAAACCTGCACCAGAGTCTCAAACAGAGCTATGCTTTTTTCCAGATGTGTAATCGGCTGTTAATTAGCAGCACCCTCACTATTATTTAACCTTTCCTGAATAAACTGTTCTTAAAACCAAGAATAACAGGGTGAATGCAACATGTTGCTTTGTTCAGCCGCACGGCAAACTTCAACACCTTTACAAACTCAAACATTTCTTCCGTTTCACAGCCCCGCACTAACAAAAGTTCACATTTCTGAGCGGCACTCTCCGAAACAAATGAAAACTTTTAGCTGCATCCACACATGCGTTCAAGTGCATACACATATGTGTGCGCACACCCCACTCGGGGACACTGGCACAAGCTTGCGCCGGTGCTCCTTTAAACCAGTCATGTGAAACGACCCATTCCTTTCTGCAAATCAGATTACATCTCCGAACTGAGGTCTACAAGTCCACACAAACACACACTTCAGGCTAAGGGCTCCAACACACACATAGACCCCACGCCCCCCAATACACACACACAAACACACACACACACAGTCACAGCCTAATCAGATTTTGTCCTATAAACCTTCCTGTCTTTGTAGCTGTATGCAATCTCAGAAATACTTGCTCATAATATACACGTACACTTGCAACACACCCCATGCAGCGCCAACATACTGTATATTATGACGTGTAGCAAAGGTTCACTTCACTAACAACCAAACCAAACAATTTATTTGTCGAAGAAAATCATAGAAGCTCTGTGACAAGCCTCCTTTCAACAGAGCTCAACTGCTGTTTGGCAGCTCTCCGATGGAATGAGCGCATGTGGAAACACGTTTATGTGCGTTTGGCAGGAATGCATTTGATAGATGATTCGCAAATGATTCGAGTCTTATTCCGGTTTCCGAACACACACTGGTTTCTTCTGCTTAAGCTCCGCGTCAAATTTGAAAGAATTATAATTCATTAAATTGATGTAAATTTAAGGATTCGGCTATTTGTATTCCATCTTAATTACTTCATTGATTCGGAGTGAGTGGGCGAGTAAGCGAGCGAGCGGATGAGTGAATGAGTGAGAGCATACAAATGCCTCGGTACTGTATCTGCACATTCTGGTTGTAGCGATCAATCTTAGAGCTTCTCTCTTTTGCTCGGAGCCTTTCGATCTGAGTCAGAATGTAGAAGAAGTTGGCTGGCGGACCGGTGGACTAGGCTGCTTAATCAATCCCAGACAGCTGGAGGAAGTACAAGTCTCCGTTCCTACAGGATCTATTCTACATTAGTCTCCACGCTGGTAATCAGAAAGCTCTTCAACTACATCAGCATGTCCCCTTGGCACATCCAACAATCAAATTACATTTGTCTTTATAGCTTCACAAGAAAACCCCAAATGACTTCTCTATCAAACCTGGAGACGGAGACACTGACGTCTCATTGATCACACCAAACGCAACCACAGTCCTGATTAGATCTCAGGGAGCCCACAGATCCTTTTGTCATGGTGGCTTTTCATGCATGATGTCCACTACAGAAGACAAACAATCCAAAGTCCATTTAAAGGGGACATACAGTAGTACAAAACACTGTGCTGAAACACTGTTGTGCACAGTGTGTGAAAACAGGGTGATTTAGGTACTGTCTCTTTAAGGCTCACTCTGTTCTGATTGGTGAGAAAATGAAGATCCAGCATATGACACAGGACCAGTCTCATAGTTCTTGGTGATGAACACATACAGTCTACTGTATTAGCTACACTATACAAATGAAGGGGAAAAGGCCAGGTTTCTCTAAATATATCCTAGGGGCCAAAATCCCCACATTTTGCATCTAAGTAAGATTTAAAGAGTACTTAGAACATTACTCATAATGTTCTAGTTTGATTCACTGAGACAAGTAATGATAAAAAGCATCAAAGAAACCAAAACCGTTATTAAGGAGTGATATCTTGACGTGATGTTGCATGACGTGAACAACATTAAAGCCACAATGTTAATGATGCGTGTTGGTGACCACTACAGTACACACATATGTAACCTGAAATATAGGTCTCTGATGTGTTTTAGTGTTGTTTATTGGACTACAAACCTTTGACTTTTTAATGTATTTGTTTGCGATTTAATGACTAACACATTAAAATATGTAGAGGTCAGAGGGTGAAAAGCTCTTGGGTTGTCAGGCTTCCGTCAGTGGAATTCAAGTTCATTCTTTGGGGTCATTCTCTCGTCACAGTGACACTTGAGAGGAGCAAAGATGGTGGGTGGCAACAGCGGAAGCTAGAGCTTGGGTTAGATTCCATGGGATGTTCAGATAAGAGAACAGGAAAGGATTGCAGATTGGAGAGCGACTCTGAGGCCAGGAGGAGCTCACTCATCCCTCAGATCACCTGCCACACCTGGGAGGCCAGATGCGGAATTATTAACACAGGAACCTGATTTTCGATTTGATTTTTTTTTTAATGAGTGCATTGCATTTTTCGTGGTAATTTTTTAGACCTTTATGTTTTTGTATGATACAAACTTAACATGCACACCACACCATTATTAATGAAAGTAATGATATAATGCACTTCATCCCTATCAATTTTGTATTTTAAATGCACCAACAGGATAGGTTTGGTCACTCACTTTGGTTAAGAAAAACAAACACTTAAATATTTCCTCTGATCGACCATAAACACAAAAAAAAAAATACTTTGGGAAGCTGTTGGGTATTAAGGTTACTTTTCTCTATTTCATATCACTTGGTGTTCATTTGGCATCAATAAATAACCTGCTGAATCATGAAATAAATGATTCATCACTCACTAACGTAAACATTTGTAGCTCTAATAGATCACAACATAAATAATGTTCTTTAAATCAGTAGGTGTATGATCAATAATCAACAGTAATCATTCATTACACACATGCACTGGTGAATTGAACCAAGATAATGAAGATATTAGATTGTATTATCTTCATCTGGAGTGCATTTCCTGTCCCTTGGTTTGGCTCACAGTCACCGGTTCCTGTTTTACAGCACTCAAGTCTATCTCTACGTGCTGTAGCACACAGAAACCAGCCCAGCAGCACAGAACATGAAGGACGTGAGACATTAAACTGGGTTTAAGTGTTCTGTTCCCCTGGCTGTGATTGGGGAGAACCTCACAACACAAATGTTAGATTATTGTGATGTAAAATTTGACCAGCCTAGGTCTTTATTTTGCTTAGTTTTCAAATTGAAGAGGATGCTAAAGTGACATCACGCGGGTCTTTCATGTGCAAAAACCTAGAGTCGCACATGAAATTTTACAAGGTGAGAAGCGAGGAGGAAATTGTGTTCGGCAAACATGTTGATTTAACATCTTGTTAGACACAAACACACACACACATATCAGTAAATAATCCACTATCACCTTTAGGAGAGGTAACACACAGGAGTGGTCACGGGAGCCGTGGAGTGTTAGTTTTAGAGCGAAGGTAAACAGCCTCTCCCATGGTGGGCTTGTACCCTACACAGAGTAAGCACATGTTTCCCATTGTGGTTAAAAGGGAAGGGGATTAAAGTGTAGTGCAGGCGGAGCCACAGTCATTCACCCCATGGTGGGATCATAGTACTCTCAGGTCTTTCAGGATTGCTGATGCAGCCCCGTTCGAAGTGGCTGGTGTGTAGGGAGAAGTCATGGGCAGCACCATCGGGTGGGCTCGTCAGGGGCATCCGCAGCCCTATGTTGGGGCCATTCTTTGGGGCTGCGGAGGCCAGCACGTTCCCATGATGACTGAACTGCCTAAGTCTGAGGCTGGCAGACACTCACACAAACACACACCGGGTAAGGATTATGAAAGGGTGTTGAAACAGAGCGGATTTTGCTTTAAAGGGGCCCAATACTGTCTGTATGAAAGAGAGATCACCTTCAAAGATCAGAAAAAGAAGTAGAGGAAGAAAAAGATGATAAAAAAAAGCCAAAATAAATCTGGTTCATGGTCGCTGGTTAGAGCTGCCAAAAATGAGGTTTAACCTCTACAGTGTTGGGGTCAAATTGGCCACATTCAGGTACCACAGGGGACTGTGACTGTGCAGGCAATTAGGGGATGCCTTTAAAAAGCACATTCTGCAGAGGACACCGAGGAGGATACGCATAGTGAAGCACATCTGAACTTAGCAAACGCTGCCAATTAACCAACACCCCGTGAAGCTCAGCTGTGATTCAGCTGGACAGTTTCCATGTGCAGCAATTAAAACGGATGTAGATGGACGCTCACACATTCAGTATGTCAGCCACACCCAATATTTGCGTCTCTAATGAGCAGTTAGAGGAGGACAGGGTGTTTGGGTCGAGCCGATTATCTTTAATGTATGCAAATAAATCACAAATGCTCGTAAGTAGCAAATACCAAAAAGACTGGCGAAGCAAAAAAGTGATAAACGATCATGCTCAACCTCATGACCTTATAGCACGCACACATAAACATTCACAATTGCTGACTATTTGTCACTCTTGCTAGTTTATACATATCAGTTTGTGTTGTGTGTCCGCATTACGGACAAGGACGAGCCTTTGTCCAGACTTGCAGGGTGCGGGTGAGAGAGTATGGCATAAACTTTAAACGGATTTATGTAGTTTGGGATCGAATTGTTAAAGGTCACACTTTGCAGTTCAGCCAGTAAAGCAGGTTCCATTTCGGCTCCCGGTGACGCCGAGTGACAACTCTTTCATTCCACAAAGGACAGACATGTTCAGAAACTTTTCCCCCCATTCTGCCATCACTAATTTCAATTCCAGTGACGCCACTCTGTCACCCCATTCATTTGATTAAACAGCCCCTACAGGGCTCGCTGTACTTTCCATTAAAAATAAATAAATAAAAACGATTTCATGGACCCTGAATTGTTACATTCCAACTTGCCTTCAGCCACATCCATGACCACAAAGTTAAAATATCGGCCACGGTCGCAAGGTTTTCCTGCTGACACTGATCACAGCGTTACGAGGGATGGAGTTAGCGGGGATATCTGTCAGACGTCCTTGATTACAAACATCCTCTGATGACAAACGTGAAATGGTTCATTACACAAATGCCACAAGGATGCATGTATGTGTGCTTATCCACAGGGACACACACACAAATCCAAACACATTCCAAACTCACACAAAGCTTCTAATGTAAATGAGCGGGACCGCAACAGTGGAAAAAAGGTGGGATGAGGAACACATCGAGGCTAATCCGGCCAGGGATTAATAAAAGGCAAATATAACAGATAAAATACAAATTACAAACATTCCCGGACTGCATGGTTGTGGGCACCGGGGCTCCAACCCAGAACCCAGCAGGGTTTGGATCCAAACCCTGCTGTTTATCAGAGTGAAAGCAGCCACTTGTGAAACCTCCATGACGATGCAGGAGGAGACAGCTCCAGTTCCTAGATGACATCTCCGAGGGTCGAAGGGATTTCGCAGACGCAGAAAGAAGGAGCTGGAAAGACATTACTGACAAAATATTGACTGCCTGTCCAGGCGTCACCATGGAGATTATTGCTGAGGAATGCTAGACAGAGATAAAGTAATGGGCCATAAATTCCCTTAAGTGGTTGGAGGGTTGGTTAATTAACAGTGTGTGATGAAACTGGGATCAAAGGTATTGCAGTGAAAGCAGGTTGGAATTTGGTCGGTGCTTTTATCCACAAATATGAAAAGTGTAAAAGAGGTGAGATGCACCGTGTGGAAATACACATTCATTTGCTCTAACGACTCCTGATGTGACCTCAGATAGAGTGCTCCACCAGAATGGATGTTGAGAGGCCATAATTTCGCTGCGTATGTGTGTGTGTGTGTGTGTGTGTGTGATGGTGGGGGTGCCAAAAGAAGTAAACTCTCCCCTTTTGCTTTAATCCATTTAATTTGTTTTGGTCCACTGTTCAAATTTAAGGTGGAAAAGTACGGCGACGACAATGATTTGCCTTCCCAGTCTGTCCTGGCCCATAATGCTTTACCTGCTGAGCCCAGTGACTCACCAAGCCTGCAGGACTTAACCCCGTCCCTTGCTATGTCGCTGCCAGTACAAAAGCCATCTGGGGTACGGCTGAGAGCTTTAGCTACAAAATAACTCAGTCTGCCCTCGGCATGGCTCTGACTGCGAGGCACTAAAGTCGCCAATACCAAGACGCTCACTGGACTTACTTCTTCTTGTCCTCCTTCCCCTCCACCCCAGTAATCCTGGCCTACATGACTGACTCCGACTGAAAGCCCTACGCGCCAGAGGTGGAAGCCAAAAGCGCTGTGAGATTCAAAAAAGACCACCTGCTCATCAAACTAAATTGCACTCAGCCAAGGCAATGGGGAAGAGAGAGAGAGAGAGTGAAAAGCAGGGGAGCAAAGGGAAAAAAAAATGAGTACGAATAAAAAGAAAGATAAGTCACTGCTCCCCCTCTGTGATCTCAGCAAACAAAAGAACAAATTGCATTTCTGCATCATGGCGCCCAGGGTCACATTTGGCATAGGTTCCCACTCAGTAGTGTTTGTGTGTCAGCATGTTGATGTAGGTTCCATCAGTTCCCACAAGAGAAAGAGAGGTGCACAGGCCCAGCCTTTCATCTTTGCTTCTTTTGTATTCCACTGCACTTGTCTCTGTTGTCTCTCCTCTCTATTGGGTAGAATTGACTGTTATTATTCCAAACAGCATTATCTTTATTAATGCCACAGGTCTCGGGACTGTGCACTCCCTGGGAGTCAGGTCTGGACAGAGCCACATCCAATCTCCCTAGATAAAAGCCCAGCAGAGAGCTGTATGCAAGCCTGACAGCTCGGACAGGCCTTCATCCTCCCTCCTCTTTCTCAGAAAGAGGTATAGGCCCTACAAAGACTAAGATACGGCTTTAATCTTGGCACTTTCAGTCAGACGGGAACATTTGAAATGGGAGCAGCACTCTCGAAAGCTATCAGGTGTCACTTAAGGTTTCGTCAGAACAAACGAATCGAAATGTCAACAAGTAATTTTCAAAAATATTTCATGTAATGAAGCGTAATCAAAAAGTTTCAAAACAAAAGCAGATGACTGAAAAGTTCATGAGTCATACGCACAATATTCCGGCTACAACACTATGAAAGTGTTTTTTTCTGGCGTTGCTGAACGCCCGGTTTACACCGTATGGGTGTCCTTCACTTGCACTGTGACTCGTATTGTTGGTGGCTTGTACTTGGAGTTGAGGCTGTTTTCTGAGCTCAGCCATGCGTGACGAGTTATTTTAAAGGTGGTGTGGAGAGCTGACGTGTGGCCACGCCGGGGCAGAGCAGTGGCTGGGGTCTCGGCTTAGTGCCTCTGAGCCCCCTCGCTCCAGTGGTCACACAGCATCAGCTCCCGGCTCGAGCCCGGACACTAATTTATGGGACAGGGGATTACCATTAAACCAGCCACGAGGACCACCCAGACGGTGGCACAAGATGACAGCAGCACAAACACACCTTAGCGTGCATTCCTACTAATGTATGTATGTACATAATCATACTTATGTGGACATTGGTATAAATATATCCAGAAATCCACTCCCACAAAAATCTAAAATGGTGTTTCCAATATCACGCAACAGAAAATATGGAAATGAAAGCTTGGCGGAGATTGAAAACGGATGAAATAAAACTTCTCAAGCCGTCCCAGTGCAGTGGGAGGGATTAAAGCTCAGTGTGGAGATTGTTGAGTGTTTCCACATAGCCACACCACTGTTGTCAGAGCCAGCTTTGCTCATCAGTGTTTGTACCTACAGGATGTGTCTGGTTAGTTCTCGCTGAATCACGTCATACTCCGACTCTTTTCTAGCTTCAGGTTGCACGTTGCATAATTTAAATTTGACAACTTGTGTAAATTTCTATCTCACCTGATCCAAGTCCAAAACAAGAACCTTTCTATGTAGCCACAGATGGGAAGCAGAGGCCAGGCTCAAACTCTGGCTTTCATCAAAACCTTTGTATGATGCTCAATTATTTCCTGTCTACTTTCCCTGATGTCGGTCTGAACTTGAACGCTTTCACCATCTCTGCCGCTTTTCCACTAAGCTACATTTCCGTCCAAGAACAAGAGCAAATACACGAAGCAAACAAGGTAAAAAGAGAAATATATTTCTCACTTGAGAGGGAACAACAGAAGTCCACCTTAAGGCACCAGATGGATGAACTGAACAAAATGAGTCAATGACAAATCGGACGTGGTGCATTCCTTTGGCAAACACTCATAAAGGGAGACAGGTAGGCAAACACTCACCTGCCCTAAGCTAATAATGCATGTGGAGGCAAACACACACACACACACGACCACACATGCGCACATCCGAACTTGTCGAATGAGCTCAGACCATCATGCGAATAAGACAACATGAGTGTCTTCATATAAGGATGGGGTGAGTATTTCTAGCAACTAAGTTCCCACCACTATCTGTTTATCCCTGAACGCAATCGAAGTTATGAACCTCAAATTGACAAGTACAGAAAAAGGCTTTGGTATATAAAAGGCTTTAATGTGTGTATGATGGGTCCTCGTCTGTTCATGGTTTCTGTTAATCATGGCACTACAAACAATAAACAGAAATTGTATGATTTTAACCATCACAATGACTGCAGGAGGGGGATTTCAGAAGCTTACATAGATTACATTTTTGAAAAATGTCTTGCACATTTTAGGCCACATGTAGGTCTACCATAACAAATACAAAGTAGCCCCCTAAAAAACTTGTGTGCATGTGTGTGAGAATGTTTAAAACCGTATGCTGGCAGCAAATCACTACCCAACCAAACAATCGCACACGTTTTCCCCCGAGGCCTCCTTCCCCAGCGCAGCGGAGAAAAACTCCACTGACAGCACCTCTCTACTCTGTGGGACGCACACCAATCACTTCCTCACCATGTGACTCCCTCCAGCTGACTTTTGATTGGATGCTGAGAGGCAGAGGGGATGAACAGAAGAGGGGCTGGTGGTAGCGGTGGAGGGCAGCGGGCAGCTGGCTGGCAGCGGACACATGAGAGAAAACAAATTCCTGCGCCATCGCCATGGAGATGAGTCAACAGCAGGTCGGGGGAGAGCGGAGAGGGCCCGGGACTGTGGGGCAGAGGCCGACCTGCTGTAGTTAACAATTCATCTCCGTATCCGGCTCCCAAATGATTGGGCAAACACGGAGTGCCGCGGAGTCAAAAGGGCCCCGAGGGGCTGAGACAGGGGCATCACCCTGGGGTGACACGCTGACAGGTCCACAGTGCTTTGTACAAGGTGCACTACCCGAAAGAGGGAGCTAGGAGTGGGTGGCACCAGTGGAATAGTGGCGGAGCCTGATGTGACGGGAGAGAGCTTTTAAGTACACCGAGTACCACAAAACGTCCTTAATAGCTGTGGTTTTTTAAGTACGCTGTAATTAAATAATTTCTATTCAAATAAACCTTTTGATGAACGTTAGCATCTCCAATGTAGACTCAGACCAACCCGATACGTCTGACAGAGAAAAGAGGGAAATGACTTTTGCTTTTATTCATGTATTTTGGAAGTTGGCCGAGACTACAAGGAGACACTGAGAAGTTAAATAGTTAACAACATTTGGCTACCGGTTGTGCCAACAGTTAAAGTACAAGTTGCGTCAGGAGTTTTATAAGCCTAAACCACAGTAACATTATAGGGTCCCTGGCATTCCGCCAATTTGTTTCATATTATTTGGAAATTTTGGGCAACAGGGTGAGCTGATGAGGGCAAGAGTTATGAGCACAACTTGCCATGATGACTGACCGGATGGAGATAAGGAAGGAAGACACCATGTGTCACAGGACGTACACAGCTGAGGTTTACAGCAGGATTAATGTGTGTATAGAAACACGTATACTCACCAGAGGATTCCCTGGGAAGTAATTCAGGGATGATCTCTCATTTTTGGCATTCGGATTCCCCACCTGTGGAAAACAAGAAGCCAAACGTCAATTCAGTCACCGGCTATAGAGTATTACATTTCTATACGTGCTTAATACTCGGATCTCCGTTTGTTCAGCTGGGTTCATTTGGTGAAACCGTGTTATAACATGTAATATGATGTATGACTGGAAAATGGATCAAAGCCTCAACCCACAGGACACTGACCGCTTTACCGGGAGTTGAGAGAGGAGACAAAACCAACAGAGACGAATGACTGGGTCCCATCAATGTGATATCGGACAAACGGAGGAAAAAAAGTACACATGTTGTAAGGTTTTGTTTCAGTCACGCTGGGATATACTGTGTATCTCCACGCACAGTGCTGTGAGGAGGGTGTGTTCGCCGAGGGGAGCTGTTACTGGTTCCTCTCTCTCTGACTCTCACCACCGAAGCATGTCCTTCGTTTAGTGAGAATTAGGGTCCTCTCTCTAATAATCCGCCCAACAAATCTTATAAATGAAAACCAGAGCCGCATCAGTTTGTCTTAGAGTGCCTCGCTGTCAGAAAAGAGAGACGAGGAGAGGAGAAAAAGAAAAGGGG
>OMNV01008790.1:0-46792 GCA_900303265.1 Brotula barbata
TTTATTTTTATTTTATATATAAATAAATACATATTGAATAAATATTTTGTGGCGGTTAAACATACAGACCAAAATAAAAATCCTGCATGACATGCAGTACTTTATTCATTTTATAATGCAAAATGTCAGCTTATTATCCTCTGATTTGTGCTGTATTCAGATGATATGACATGTCTTAATAGCATATTAATATTTGACCCCAGCCTCCACCCTACTTTACCCAGCACCAGAATTTCAGCATCCACAACACTGCCCTGCTTCGTCTACACATTTCAAATGCTATTTGTACAATGAGTTTTGGCAAACAAATCCAGGAGCCTCGTAATGGCTTTCTGCTCCTCATGGGACGGCCAAGTGTACAAAAAGCTGCTGATCACCTGAAAAATACTGATCTCACTGAAATATAATTTAGCAGGGTTCTTTCAATGTCTTATGCAAGGGCTATACTTTTCAGCATTTGCTGAAAAGCATTTGCATTCTCCATTTGCATTTGTATTCATTCACATTTTTTTCCCCCCCGTGTTGTGGTTGTTTGCTGTGGTTGCCATTTGGCCTCCACAGAGACCCCAGTGGATTTTTGCTCCAGTGTTGTTAATTCCAGGTGAGCAGACAGCCATTATGTGAAATTAATAGGAATTAAGGGAAGCCAACATGTTAGGTGAAAGGCAGGATAATTCATTAGGCTCTCTAGTGGTTTGTGTTGGTGTTTTTGTGTGTGTGTGTGCGAGTGCACAAACATATGGAGATATAATCAGTCAAAACTGAAAACCAAACATCTAAAGCTGTCATTACCAAGTATTTTTCCCCCCATTAGTCCTTTATGTCACAGAGTGAAAAATTCATGCTTATTGCCGAGCAAAATTAATGCTCATATTCAACATTTAATTAACATCAATCTACAGAGGGCATTTATTGTGAAAAGTATTCCCCATCACAGAGAACATTGATTGCTACATGCCCCTGTGAGACCCGGTAGTCTTCCAGGAATCTCTAATCATTGTTCGACACCTTGAAAGACAGAAGCCCCTGTTGAAAGTTAAAGACTGGCCTGTGTCAGGTACTAAAAAAACCATGTGACCTCATCCGTTCCTCACTCAGCTCCCCCTGGAGGTAACGGATCTAATTCCGCCATTCTTACTCCCATTTCCCCTTAGTCTGCTAATGATGATGAGACCCACTCTCTCCTCTTGCTCGCCCACTTGTCCCTTAAGGCTGAGCGATGGTATTTGGGATCGGACACTGTTTAGTTATTGGCCAACAATGGAGAATGTCTTTTAATAACACACCTACTACAGATTAGGTGGTAATTGCTGCCTTAATCAATAAGCTAGCTGAGCGGAAAATTAAAGGTACGTGAAGTCCGTTCCCCCCACCCCCCAAATATACACAACACGTTTTTGGTGTTAGGCCCATTGTTCAGATGTGGCCTAGTGAGAATGCTGGAGGGCGAAAGTAGAGGGCTAGGAGCGAGGAGGGATCTGACAGTGATAAATAGGCCTTTTAATAACAGCTGTGCCACATGGGTAGCCATTCTGATCCATTCCCATCCAAGCTGGTCCCATCATCCTCCCTCCCTCCTTCTCCCACAATGAGAGAGCAAATTTACATATCTCCATGATCTACTATGACTTAGTTCATACAAGACTGGAAAGGAAAAAACATAATTAATGCATGCACATGTAGCCTACACACACACGTGCGTGTTGCGTCAAGCTGTGTCTGTGGTAAGGCCTCTTAATTTTTGTTGATTTCTAGCCTCCAATGGAAGAGGACATAAAAACACACACACATACACACACACACGCAGTCTAACAGATGGTTTGGTTAACTGAAACATCAATTATTACATTGCCTTGGCAAGCATCAGAAAGGCTCCAGAGTGTGTGTGCACGTGTTTGTCCTGTAGGGTATGAGTGTTTGGTGAGCTGTTGACCTGGAGGAGAAAAGGGTTAATGCTACACTCCTTCAGAACAAGCCCACAGGGCATTGATCCTCACCGGCAACAGATTTCAGCATAGCATGCTCACATTTTTTGGGAACACTGTGGATTAATGCTGACATCATTTAAATAAACTGCTGATTTTTGTGTGCAACATACCACACATCACATTTGTGGATTATGTGCATAGTTGTTTTGCTAATTTAGCAATATTTTTCTCTGCAATTTTAACACATTCCATTGAATTGTCTGTTTATTTTTCTTGTTCTGTTCACATTGTTTTGCAAACTTAATGTTATACCCTATTTGTGAAACAACTTATATGTTATCGTTTAGTAAATGTTTTTATGTTGAAGTACAATTGCCTCAAAAAAAGTGTGTATTATTTTCTTTTCCTCCTTAGTACTGCAACACAATGAATGAACAGCGCATGAATGGGCTACTGCCGGACCCTCTCCAGATATTTCCACGAGGTAGGAAGAGACATGTTATAATGAGTGTGTGCACGTGTGTCTGCGCTTTATATGTAATGAATTTTGTTGGAATGACAAATTTATTCTAAAATGTTCAGATTCATTTTGAAACAATTTGAAGTCCTGGCCATTAAAGTTGATGATGAATGTTCCTTCAATATTTGAGGGGTTTTTTTTGCTACTATCTTTTTATGATTTTAACAACTCCTCACAACAGATTTATTGAAATTCTGTAATCAAGTGATTTTAAACTCTGTTCTCCAAACTTTCTGTTAAAAGATATCAATAAATGTGAATTAGATGTTGATAGTTATATTTTACTCTGCTTCTCAAATAACATTGTCAGTTGTGCTACATTAAAACAATAAGAAAAGGCAAATTATTATTATATTATTGTGTTTATAAATGTTGTTATTTATAAATCTAAATTTATTTTAGGCTTGTGTTCAGGCTAAATCTTCCCTAAATCTCAGACATTGTTCAGTGTCTCCTAAAAACTAGTTTGCTATACACTGTATGTTTCTCTAACCGTTCAAAGTTATACATACGTTAAAGCTGTTACGGCCCGAGGGCAAAGTGACACCACATTTTTATTGTCTTGTTATTTCTCTCGTTCTTTCTCCTTTTTTCTCTCTCTCCCCTCTTCTCTCTCATTCTTTGCCCTCTCTCTCTGTCTCGCTTTCTCTGTCTCTGCCTCTCTTTGCCTTTTTTTACTACCACTAGTTGTCTCAAGAGCCCAACATCTCAATCATTCTCTCCTCTACAACTAATTTCAAAGTAACCCTCATTTCATTTTTTCTTTATAAAGAACTGATTCCTTTTCAGCACATTTGTAAATGGCCCAGTGATATGTTCTACAATCTAGTCAATTACTGTTTCAGCCGGCAAGACTCCAGGGAACCGGAACATACATGGCCTGAAGGTACCTATCTCAATAATTGTTTCAGCTGCCTTACACGGAGAATGGGGGGTGGAGGGGGGTAGGGTAGAGGCAAGTGGATTGGTAACGCTGTGTTCCACTTATTGAAATGTCAATTGAAGTCAAGGCTCTCCTTTTCTTTCATTCTTTTGCTCCCTTTGTCTATATTTATGTGTGTAGATATCGGGCCTGAGCTTTCTCTCTCTCCTTCCCTCTGTCTGTGTATTCATTTGGTTATGCTGGGATAGTCATTTAAGAGCACAATGTTATGCACAAAGCCCGACCCCCTGGAGTGTTATGATCCTCTCATTCCATATGATAGGAAAAGCATCCGGGTTGGTTAGAGCAAACTAAGTCGAGCATTAAGAAGATGTCATTGCTCAACCATGAAATTGTCATTACACCACCGCCATCCCCCCCTCCCATTTAGAAGTGGCCTTCCCCAGTCCCTCCCATTTTATGTTAGGCATATGTTCCTGTTGAAACCCGTCGCTAATTATAATGGGTTAAATGACTTGACGCCCCCTTCATCTCTCCAGATGATCCATATTATAGCCATCTCCATTTCAATAATAAATACTCAAAGTACTTTATTTAATATATATCCTCTGAGGAGCTTTAACAACAGTTATTGAACTGTGTTCATCTTTTTTAAGGTCAAGGGTCTTTTTTGAGAAGATTATGTTGTCCAAAAACCTTTATTCCTTTGGTAAGCTTTTGCCTCCTTTCTCCTGTCTTAAGATAAAGCAATTGACTGAGGGGAGTTTTGTGTGCTGTTTAAATTAGGTCTTCCTGGGCACTAATTAAAGAGAGAATCGCTGTGCTTTAGTGGACCCAAAACACCGGCCTTTTGACCTCAATTAAATGAGTTATTTTTAGTATCCCCCTTACAGTGTCTCATCTCTTCTTTGCTCAATAACTGGGTTTAGTACAGAGGTCTTTGGAGTAAACACACAGGCATAAATGTTAAGAACAATATCCCCGATGAGGCCTGGGCTAGATTTTTGACTTGGTATTTATTTATTCAGGTGTGTTAAGTTAATTCTTTTGTCTTTTATCTGTTTTACCCCTTGTATTTCCTTGCCTCTCCTCCTCTCTCTCTTCCCGTGTGCACCAGCCTCTTCTACACTTCTTTCAGAACATTTCTTTCATCCCTCTTACCCTCCCTCCCTTCTCTCCCACGAAAGCCAATTAACCTCCAGGCTGAACTGAGAGCTGTGTTTTGTTCTTGTTCGTTAGGTGTCTGGGCATATGTCTGTCTGTTAGTGTGTCTTTTGGCCTTGACCATTAACTAAGAGTGTGTGGCTGTGTTTGCATGTATGTTTGTGCATGTATATTTACCATTTCAGGTGAATACAAGACCTAACCCAGCCAATGACTGTACTCATGCTGTCCCAGACCCAATGGCCAACAACAGGTGAGCTTGTTGTGTAATGACATGGATTTTTCCTTACTTTGGCTTCATGTGGTGGACTGGTGTGTTGGGATCTGTGATATTTCGTTCTTTAAACAGTGTGATATTTTTTTCTCCAGTTTAAAGAAGTCTTCTGCTGAGCTGAAGAGGATCCTGACAAATGGACAGGTGAGCCTGGGCTTTAAATAATTCTTTTGCTGATATCCCACTTTCCTATGGTGCTTCTCATTTCCACTGGTGGGGGAAATAGAAACAGTCTCACTAGTGGTTTGGTTTTCCATTGATCCCCGTCTGCCCTCACCCCCAATATCAACTGTGGGCATGTTACACAGTGTGTATATTTGGTTGCTATCTAATCATTGTGCCACACAGGGTGCAGTAGGTCTGTAGGTTCCCAAGTCCCACAATACCCACAGTCTCTTCCTCTTGCACATGGGTGCACATACACACACATACGCACACACACACAGTAGCCAGCATGTCAGAGAGACAATTAACCAGTGACCTCTCGGGTTTCTGCTGTAACACAGTGAACTAATAGAGCAGTTCTCTCCCTCCTCCTCTATCCCTTCTTCATTTGTCTCTTCTCATTCATGTTAGCCGCCCTCCTCCCACCATGGTATCAAATCAATTGAGGTGAACGAGAAATAAATGTGTGTGTTTTCGTACATATGTGCATGTTTGTCAGAGTTTTGGGGTGATGTATTTAACCCCATGTGATAGATGCCCCTCTGTACAAAATCAGTTCTGGCAGCCAATGTTCATAACATATTAGGCTCAGTACAAGTAAGCATCTGACCACAAGTTTTACTAACAAGGCACCAGTAAGCAGGAACCTCAATCATTTTACCCTGATTGTCCGTGTATAGCAATATTAATTCGACTTAAATTCTCTCAAAATTACATTTCGTGTATCATAAGAATACTAATCCAATATGTTTTTTGAAAGAATTGCTTTTCCATTCGATCCTTACGACTTCAATATATTCAGATATAATTCACAAATTTGCATTGCTATTTGAGCAACTTGTCCAAAGGAATTTTGTTGAGGTGTTAGAACATTTGAATTTACATCCCTGAGGAGAAATGGATAGGGATAGAGAGGGAAACTTTTGCCCAGCCTCTCTATGTGAGACAGGGCTGTATTATATTACAATCCTCTGACACCTTTTATCAAAGTGGAATGCAACAACAACAGCAAACAAATCGTCATTAAACTCTACATCAGTCACTCCCCCCTCACCCGAGCACGATGTTCTTTTATAAATTGGACAGCAAATGTTGTATTGATCTCCTTTCCTCCTCCTCCTCTCTCTCCTCTATTTTTTTCCTTGCTGAACTTGGAGTGACCTGAGTGGTTGTCTTGTTTATAGCCTCCTCTCTCTCTGTCCTACCCTCTCTCTCTCTCTCTCACTCTCTCTCTCTCTCTGCCTGTCTGTCTGTCTATCTATCTATCTCGCATAGTTACACATATATTCAGATTCTATGTGGTTCCATGTTGTGACAAAACAATAGCATTCTGTAAATTTATGTGTTTGTTGTTCTATAGATAAATGCCCATGATATACACTACCAAGAACAACTTGGCCATGGAAATGGAGGCACGGTGTACAAGTAAGTATATACACACTTAACTCAACTACAAGGCCACGAAAAGTTGGTCTGGGTGAATGATTGTCACAGTGATACAGAAAACAGCTGCCTGTAGTGCAAATGTTGATGAGCTATGCACTGATTAGTGGCTTGTTTTAGATTTTATACAAAAGTTATACATGCGGCTCTACAACAGGGTTCTGTTGACCCATTCGTTCTTCAGTCCATAAATCGCTCACTGTTTGGTGTGACATCGATCAAGCTGGTTTGCGTCTGTGTGAGTCTTTCATTCATTTATTCTGGTTTGAAGGTTGCCAACATATATGATATTGATCTGGGGCTGTAAGGTATGACAGCAGTTGACTTAATCTGTCTACAGTACAGCACATTACCTGCCACGATAGATAGAAGAGTTCCATCCTCTCTGGCTAGACAGATGTATTACTGCCCTGCTAACGTTATGACAAGGTTGGCATTTGTGTTACCGCTTTTATCTTTTATCTTCCTGTCCCCCAGCCGGTGTTCCTGCCCTCCCATCAATCTACCACTATTGAGCTGTTTTATTGAGATTGAAGTATTGATCACTGTTCAGACTAACCTTGACTTGACAGAGTGGTCTGTCTCCCACATTCCACAGCAAATCCACTAAATTTTCGATGTAGTAGATCCACTTTTATTTTCGTAAAAGGGCAATCTCTATTTCTCTCTTTTCAGTCATACCACCTTTTATTGTTTATGACGAGATGCATTGTTCATTAAATGCCAATCTCTCATAAGGGAGAGAAGGATTGGCACTAGAAATTATAACACTACACGGGGAAGGCCAATATTGCAAGCCCAACAACTTTTCACTTAATTGAGCTCAGCAGAAAATCCATATTCTGAAATGAATATTGGGTGCTGAAATTTTTATGGTCGGCAGGAAATGATTAAAAAAACCTGAAAATCTTTTTTTTATTCTTGCCTGCATGGCCAAGTTATGTCTGTTATGGGCGTTGTTTTGACTCCTCCTGTTCATACTGACATACAATAGTTCATCGCTTACTCACTTTTTTTCACAATTTTTTCATCATAACAGTATGAACAGAGCCACCAAAACATGCTTTTCAAAGTCCCTTTAACAAGTCCTTGGTTTATCACAGCTCTCCCCATAATAGCGTTTTGTTCTCCACATGCCCAAAGGGAGGCACCAGAGGGCATCCTTGCCAGATGCCTGAACCATGTAAGCTTCCTGTTAATGTTGAGGGTGAGCGGCCTAGCACCATGTTTCCCAGATTGCCAAGGTGCAAGGTGCATATATCATAAAAAGTGAGGCCAGCTACCATGTGTTCTGACCTCGTTATTGCTTTTATTCACCACCAGAACTCATGAATACAGTTGAGGATTAGAACAATGTTCAACTGGTACATCAAAGACTTTGTGGCTCAGTTGCGAAATGCAAGGCCCAAATTTCTGTAGCCTTCCTTAATGCACCCTGACTCACTTCTGTCGCATCAACCCTCAAGGAGCTCAGATAGCAACCTAGCCCCTAGCACAGCCACACAAACCACAATGAGGTTAGCTGATTTAATCCAGTTTCACATTAGAGCCTTGGTCATGATGTGCTTATACCGGTTACACATGTTAGGTATAACTATAAACTCAGATTTCATGGAAGATGACTGATGATATGAAAACAAACTACTTAAACTAGGCCTGCAAGTCAAACATCCAAGGGTAAGATTATGGTCCAGAATAGTTTGTGGAAAGCACTTATATCCTATAATATAGGTTTTCGTCTTGGAAGTAGGTAGTTACGTAGACATAAAAATAGAAAAGAGAACTTGGTCATAGTGGCCACAGGGCCGAACTTATGTAATACATAAGTAAGCCACACTTAATTTTTCAGTGAATGTCTTCTTTCCTCTAACTTTATTTGGATTCTCCCAAACACCCATTTTCCTGTTTATTTCCCACAGCAAGGCACCCTGGGTAACGCTTAAAAATTTTCTTATATGTGAGCCCAAAAATTATAATAATGATTCGACTTCTCTGTTTGGCTTTCTCATCCTCTCTGGCATTATTAAATGACACAATATGAAACACTGATAAATCCAGTGATATACACATGCTCAGTCATGCATAGCTGTACACTGTGGAACATGCATACTTGTAATTATTGATTTCTACAAATGCTACACAGACAAGGACACAATGATGTGGTAACCCTCCGGATTAAACCCAACTGAAATGTAAAATTTGTGCGTACTGAATTCAACCCACCCTTTTTTAAACAATTTCTGTGTACTCTTCAGCCGCTACTCTTTGGTCCAGCTTATATGAAGCCTATCACGTGTGAAAAGCACTACCAAAGGCTCCTCACCTTTTAACCTCTAAGCCCATTTATGACCCAGAGCTATTTAGACTCAATTGGATGTTACCAACACCTCAGCTCTCCATAGCCACATACTGACCTGGCCATCCATCAATGTCGGCCTTTGTTTTTTATTACACACTCTCTCAGAGGTCCATCTGTCCACCAATCTAACTGACGGTATGGCTTATAAATACAATAACAAGGACACACCGGCTATTTTCACGGCTTGTGGTTCTAGTAGTGCAATTAGAACAAACAAATTTGCATGGCTTTCGCTGTGCTGCCATCCACTTAGACACCCATCCCGTTTCTTTCAATGTCTGAGCCCATTTTATGCGTTGATATTTTTTTTTCTGACACAGCATTATTATACTGTGTGTTACAATATTGGGTAAGTGTATAGGCCTTATCGTTTATCCATGTTTGCATGTTTAGAATTATTTACATGGGCCTCACGGTGTGCCTCAATTGCATTTGAGATGAGATGAACTTTATTCATCCCACACTGGGGAATTTTCAGTGTCACACAAGCTCAAAAAGCACAGGCAAAGACACAAAAAGATCAGAATGAAAAAACAACAGAACACAGATACAGGAACACCAACTGAACAAGAAACTGTGTAAAAATTCACCACACACATTTAAACAAATCCAATTTAAGATATCTGTGGTCAACTATACTCCATCACAAATTTAACTGTACTTAACAATAGTTGCCAAAACAGAATTATACACACTACAAACACTGTAAAAAATATAGTTGTGTAACAGTATGTGATTGGGATTGATTGACATATGATGTCCAGCTTGCTGTACGCATATGCACACTGCTGTAGTGATAGTGACGAGGGATTGTGTTCACTGTTAGCGATGTCATCTTTGTTAGGGACAAAAGAAAAAAAACTTGCTTGAGTTGTTTGAAATGGACAGCTCAACACTCACAACAAAGTTGACTAGGTAGTCAATAAATGCAGTTTAAGACACTTTTGATTAGACACTAAACTTCATATGCCACATTCAAAAGTAGACAAAGCGCAGTGTCCTTATTGAGTTTTGGATGCATTTACATTATTTTCAGTATTTTTAATGGTTCAGTGGTTGTTACAAATGTTTAATTTTTTTGTTGCCATCATCATATTGTTTAGTCAACATCATTAATTGGCTTTCTCCATCTCCATTTTCTTAATGGAAGATCTTAAAGGAGAAAATGGGAGCTGTGTTTAAAAAAAACTAATCTAAAAAAACCTAAAAGTTTCATGACACAGGTAACCCCACTAAGAACAAAAGTCAGCTGCATATATTCTATTAATAATAACAATGTTAGCTAGTTCTGACATGGATTTACGCTCATTAAGCAGCAGCCATCTGCTGCCTGACACAGGAATAGAGTGCTTGTCTGCTGGGTGCCCCCATTGTAAATGTTAAAGGAATGATGTTGCAATTCCCTAATCAACCACAGGGGACCTGTTGTCAACAGTGATTGTGGATTTAGATAATTAATTTTTACTAGTCGTCAGCTAATATAAGCCTCGAGCACTTTCAGTGTCCTGTAAAATATTAGAGAAACAAGACTCTTCATTGTAATTTGCTCTCTCAGTGTCAATGCCTGTAAGGAGCTGTAACATAGGAGACCTTTTAGTGAGTGTTTGTCTCGTGCCTGTCTATGAATGCCAGTGTTTATGTTCATGTCTGTAATAGTCAGCAGACCTGTTACATTCATATCACGTGAGAGAGTCAGGAGAGAAAAGCAGCCTGTTGTCCACGTGGCACTGTAACCGTACCACGCCGGCCCTGATCCAGGCGGCCAGTTTCTCGAACCAAAGGCCCCAACTTCAGAGACATGGAGAGAGGCCCTATGAATACTGCATGATGGAGCTTTTATTACAGAACGAGCTGGAGTGTAAATAAGATCCAGGCAATGGGGCACGTTTACTAGGGTCACATCAGGGGGAAGTGGCAGGGGGTGGCTATGTAACCTTGTCCCTGTCTCTCCCGCTGTCACCGGCCTGTCACTGTAACTCATACAAGGATGCTTGGCCCAGAGGTGGTCAAGGACAGTCTGGGAATAAAGCGTCAACCAAACGGTAGTCACACCATACTCTATCTCTCATCCTGACATATGCCCACCTAGCCATCTTTGTTTACCCCATCTTGGAAAATCCTTTAAAATGTATTATATCATCTATTAATAATTTTAATTTCTTAATCTATCAGATAATGGATAGCTGTTCTTAAAAGTATTGCCCACTCTTATCTATTCAACAATCAACCTTGCAAAAACAGTTATTTCATTCGCAACAGCTTTTGAACTTGACTAAATGAACTAAAATGTTGTGAAAATTTTTTTTATTTGGAAACCGTATATTACTAGCTTCCTTAATCAAAGAATCACCGAATTCTGAAAGAAAATAAAGCATCATCAGCTTCATTATACTGTGGGGCATTTTAAAGTCTCTCTCACACACACAGGTCTTTTAAAAAGAGCTGAAATATAGTAAGTGCATTCAGCCACAGGGTAAGTCCTTATGGCATTAGTTCTCATTGAGATATACAAATTGTACAGCATTGCAAAGACTTGGTTAATCTGTCTTGCTCTCTCTTCTTGTTTCTCTTTACAATTTCTGAAACACATAGCCTGCCCAGCCAGTATTTAACATGTCTGTCCCTGCAATCATGTCTCAATTAACATCTTCATCTTAATTAAGAGGCAGCATTCATGCTCAACTGATATCGATTGCAGCACAAAGGAAGACAAAGACATCAAAATGGAAAGAAGGCCATCTGCCTTTTTTGCTCAGAGTTATTTTCCAGAAGAGATGACCTTGCTAGCAAAAAAAATCTTCCCTTTGGAACACCTAAAGTGACCTGTGCAAAGTTTGCAAAACAAGTAGCATGATCCCACTCCCAGTAGCATGGGAAACAGCTTCAGTTTGCGGTTAGGGTTAGGGTGAAATGTCTCCCACTCGTACAAGATACTAGTTTTGCAGAGAACAATCACAATACAGAATAATCAAATTTCCCTACAACACGAAAACATGATCATTTATTGGTATTAATTTGATTAATTTTCCGCCGTCGTAGCAAGAATTTCAAGTGCACTCATGGAAAATAAACATTTTTTGTTGCAAACTTATTGTAACTCTTATTATGCTGTTTTTATTACGCACACAATTATTACTTGCGTAAACAATCAGACAACCTTTTCTTTTTTTCAGCTTTTGATAACTGTATATCAATGTTGTCTGGCCACAACACTTCAAACTAACGAAGTACAAATATTGGGCCTGTAATGTGATGATGATTGTAGTAACATAAAGACCACACGAAAAATTGGTACTATTTTATGATGAAGTTACCATAACACTGAAGTAATTGGATAGCTGAATAAAAACATGTGGTAAATATGGGTTTTTGGGACAGCTGGAATCAAAGATGTCCGACAAAAGATAATTATCAGGCTTCAGTTTATACCGACCTCTAGAGTCACAGATTCCATTATCAGAGATGTCTAAACTGTAGCTCATGTATAACTTCACATACTGTAACTGTGTTCAGGAAGTGGTGTTTCTTCTAACTGTGGCTAAATAGCAGACGTGGCACTAATAGGTGTCATTAATTAAAGGCCTGGGCCAGTTTAGAGGTGTCCAGCTGAAGAGGAACACAATACTCCAATCTAAAATACATTAATCACACCTTGTACCATACACATTCTCACTGGAAGACCCACTGACAGGTGAGAAGCCAGGTATCGTATTAACTAAGCTCCTTCTCGAGCCAACCAGGCTGCATGACGTACACTGCCCTCACCTTATCCCCATCACATGACAGCTGTTGGACAATATTCGTCCTTGAAGATTGTATGTTCAGAGGTCCTACACCATTGTCCCTTGTGCTGTAAACTAACCTTCTCTGGGTGTAACTAAAGCCGACGTTTGGCATTAAGGAGTTTGATAATTAAATCATCATAGGATAGGCCGATCTGTGCCTACTGCTTTACCTGCAACTCAAAACCCTGTCTGGAAGGACCTGGTGATAAGGCTGACTGGATCTGGTTTTGGGTAGTGACCTCTGACTTTTAAAAGAAATGACGAAGGGATTTGGCCTGTACTATTTCTTAGAAACTTGTTTAACGGTGTTGGATAAACACCAAAAGTAGATTGAAAATGGCATACATTGATGTAAACTAACTCTGACTAACAGACCTAGATTATGTAAAAGTTGTAAAAGTAATTATTCAAATATTTTATCAAAATCTGAATAATGCACCTACACAAACTGCCAAATCCTATTGATTGTATTCGTGTCACATTTTTGCATGATGGCAGTCCAGAGAAAAGTCTGACCAGTGTGCACATAATGTATTATCCTTTTTTTCTCCTTCCAGAGCATACCATGTTCTTGGAAAGCGGGTTTTAGCTGTCAAGGTAAGAGGAACTGCTGTTTATGATATCACACCACAAAACTGAATATTTTTGGTGAACTTTGTGCTATCTCTCCATTCTTTGTACATAGCTAATGGCAGGATGCATTTCATAAAGCATATATTCAATTTCTATTTGATTATTTGTAAAACAACAGCCACACTTAAGCTATAGTCTTGTCTTTATTACAGAATGTCATACATACAGTATGTACTGTATATGGTATGTTATTTGTTTCACTACAGGTTATTCCGCTGGATATCACAGCAGAATTACAAAAGCAGATCATGTCTGAGTTGGAAATTCTCTATAAGGTTACCCTTTGTTTATATCATCTCTTCTGTATTGTCAAAGTATTTAGATCCTCTTTATAATTAAGCCACTGATTAGTGTAACATAGACACAGATGTTTATGAGCTAGCTATCACTGAATTCTTTTGACGTTTAGAGGAAATTTTATGGTTAAATCATAAACATTTCCAGGCCAAAAAAGCTAAGCATGGAAACAAATATTTGTCAGACTCTCAATTAATGTCTGTTAACATTGAAGTTCATTGTGACACCTGCTATAAGAAGTGCAGTTGTCTTAGTTTGACATTTTACCCTGAAAGATGAAATTGTATCATGTCTTAATTGCAGTGTGATTCTCCATACATCATCACTTTCTACAGTGCCTTTTTTGTTGAGAACAGGATATCCATATGCACAGAGTTTATGGACGGTGAGTTTTTCCATGGCTTTCTTCATACCAAGGCGTATATTTGTAGAACCGACTTCAGGGAAACTCTGTGTCCACCGTGTATCCATTTACACTTCTGTAGATCAAGAGAATGTCTTATCACTATGAGCACGTCTGTGTGCTAAAAGCTACAAGGGCATGATAAATCTTGACTTAAGTGCATTTTGTAAGCATGTCTGAATATGTGTGTTTAGACTGGTGTGAGATAGGGGACCGTCTATACTGTGTATGTGTGGCTTCACCAAAGTGTGTGTTAATGCAGTGATTCCCCTGTTCCACACATTTGTCAACTTGTCAGCAAAGCCTTTCGAACCTCTCAGCACCCAATTCCACGGAATTTTTTCTTGATCACTCATGTTGTTGATTGATGCAAACAAGAATTGGGTTATTAAAATTAGAAAGTGCATGACGTGATCCATATATCTGTCATCTTGTTTCTAGTTGTGTATTCCAAACAATTTTAAAACTAAAACAATTTAAGTGTCAGCAGGTGAACAAACTATTCATACAAAGCGAAATCCTTTCTCTGTTTTTGCATTCACAATGAGCCAGCATTTTTGAGCAACAGAAACACATGTTGATTTGAAAATTAGTGATTGTAAGTAAATCGAGCTTTTCAAAAATGTTGCTCTATTATTGTCAAGAATTACAATTATCCCAGTTTAATGGGAAACAATCACATGTGCTTACACTGTCACCTGACACCTATTCATAAAACTCCACTTTGAATTTGATAAGCACACAGAAATCCCATTACCATCACTTTATCTGCGGTTGTGTTGCAGGTGACAGCCAATCATAATGAACATGTTAATTAGATAATGTATATCTGAGACCTTGGAGCTCTTAGTCTTAAGAGGGGAGGTATAATAACACACAGTTTGAGATGCAGCAAAAATAAAACAAAAGGAAAAAGGCTGCTGAAACAATGAACGTGCCAATGTGTTCTTGTGCGTTAGAAGAATAGTTCAACTGCTAAAAGCGTTGGCAAAATGACAAAGAAGACAAACTATAAAAGAAAAGAGAGTAGAGACACCACTAATGAGAAAGGCTAATGTGAAATACCTATACTTACAGTGGAGGAAGAGGCATTTTAAGCACAATACATGCGGAGAATATAAAGGGATTTAGTGGTGCAGATAGAATCTGCCGACCATATGCATCATACAAGTTTAGTCATCTCAGAATGCTGTGAAAATTTACCCTTAGCATATAACAAGTCTTATTTTTTCATGTGGCGGCATGCTTTTGTGCATCACATGCAGGAAATGTGGAAAAATGCACGGGCAGGGGCAGTAGAGCCACATTTCACAGAAACAAAAAAACAGCCAGTAATAAGTAAGGTAAATCACATTTATGAATGAGAGAAAGGTATTTGCCCTTGACAAAAGGGTGACACTACCTTTTATGAATCTGGCCCACTGTCCCTGGAAGATCACAGCTCTGTACAACAAATACATCCAGGCAATAATTTAGAACTTTTTAGCCTGACTGAAAGAGCAATGTCTTACACAGGTGGCTCTCTGGATGTGTACAAAAGAATTCCAGAACATGTGCTGGGTCGGATTGCAGTAGCGGTAAGTTTTCATGAAATACAGCTGAATGAAATTGCAGGTCATATTTGGTGATTACTGGATGAAAGGTATCAGCAATTAACAGTGGCATTTTTATGATATTTAATTTGAGTCCATCAACTGTAGACGCATGCGGATTTATCATTCAGTGTAATCATTCATGTGTTGAGTGACAGGCACAGTTTTCAATTTAACCTGTTGTGTGTGTGTTTGACACCAACACAGCTAAAGAAAAGAAAGTCCATTTTATTTATGAAGTAAAAATGAAGAAAAAACCCTACAAGTGTTGAATCTTTTACTTAGCCTCTACGGGGAATGTAATGAACAGAGTCGTTAGTATTTCTCTCTCCTCCTCTGTTCCCTCTTATCCTTTCCCACTTCACAGTTAAAACTTGCATTTTGATCAAAATGGCCTTGATTTTCATAAATGTGCGCCCCTTTTCGACACTCATTACCCTTTTCTTCCCCCTACCCCTTTCCTTTGTCTCCACTCTTTTAACTTTGTCCATAATCAAACAACGATGGCTATTTAGACCGTGTTAATTCTAATTCACAGCTTTCCCTTCTTTCCACTCCCACAGTTAATTATCACAAAAGGGAAAGCACCCGAGAGGGAAGCAGTGTTTGGTAGTTGTTGCACTCGCGCTGTCACCTTTTGAGGCAGTATGACCTCAGATAGTATTTGTACTTCTTTCATTTATTGAAGAGGTTGTCCTCTATTAGAGATGCATGGAAGGATCCCAGAGACTAGAGTCACCCACGTCTTGTATGCAAAAAAGCCAATACAATACAGTATTATACATTGGGAAAATGAACTTGTCACAAAAAGAATATGATTTTAGTGAAATTGTTGTGTCATTTATTGTAAGAAGTATTGTGTTCTACTGAATGTCACATTAACAAAGTGCTGGAATCTTGACCACGAACTTGGAATAGCTGTGCTGTGGTTGTGGCTTACTGTGCTAAAACCAACTCCACTGATTTCTCTCAGTAGGAGACAAACCTTATTAACGTGTGATATTATGTCCCTGCCATGATGGTTTGAACCTTTTACCTTTATCTAATTGGCTCAACATACAGTATGTGGTTCTACAGTTGTTTTGCCATGCCTGTGAAGAATTAATGTGATTTTTGTTCCTTTCTAATCACATTCATTTGCAGTGCTATCAGAGCTATAATGATGTCTGTTATTGTAAGCTACTTGTTTATGTTGGCATTATGCGACCCACCTGGACATTGGTTGTCATCGAGAGATAAAACCAATTCAATGCTCCTAATCTAAGCATTGATTTGATAGATTACAATCAGTCTGTGAAATTACACAATGTGTATTCCTATCCTGAGTACAGTAAGGTATTTTTAAATAAACAAATTCATTAGGTATGTGCTGGTTAAAAGTAAAATCTTGCCAAAGTGCATGTTTGAGTCTTGATGTTGAAATGAATATAGTAAATCAGGTGTCTGTACTTGTAGGTAGTCAAAGGCCTGACATATCTGTGGAGCCTAAAGATACTTCACAGAGGTGAGTAAAGCAGTCTGCTGGCTCTGTGTTATACATACGGTATAAAAAAAGAACACAGTTGATAAAGACAAGCTGCAGAGTGCTGATGTGGCAGTTCTATCAAACATTTTGTCTTTGTAGATGTCAAACCATCCAATATGCTGGTGAACACCCGAGGACAAGTCAAGCTCTGTGACTTTGGTGTCAGCACACAGGTACAATGATTTGTTTGTGCATGTGTCTAAGAGTGAGAGAGAAAAAGACCTGTGCTGATAGTGTATGTATCTTTCTGCATGTGTGTGCAGGTCTGTGTGCATTTGGTCAACCTGTCAATTTCTGCATTAATTTTTAATTCCAAACATCAGAGCAATCCCACGGGGCTTCCCCCACCTCCATTGTTCTGTGGCCTCCAAAAAAATCACTTGTTATAATTATGACTTGCACACACAATGCCGATGCCTCATTTATATGTATTTGTTGAATGGGGTGAAAGCGTGGGTGCCAGACAATACCCTTGTCATGTGTGTTTGTGATTTGGCAACAATGGTGAAGTGTGTTTGTAATGTCATCATCTGGGAGAGACCTTCAGCATTCCCCCAAACTGTGAGGTGTCTCAGACCCTCTCCAAAATTCATGCACACACATATCCATTTATGGACATTCATTGTCGATTGCTGCATCACTCCAAGACGCGAGGTGAATTGCATCTTTTAAATTCTTTTACTTAATAAATTAAAACTTTTTTCAGTGTTATGGTGATATCTTATTCTGAAAATTGACAACGCCACCTGTTTTAGAAGTCGTTTTGTAACATGTATTCAACCTGTTTCGACACAGGTAATGAACTAAGCACAAGCATTACTTCAGATATTGCCTGTTAATGTATGTCATTCACAGTTGGTGAATTCTATTGCCAAAACATATGTGGGAACTAACGCCTATATGGCGGTGAGTAACAGCAACATCCTGTCTGAATTCAAGAATTACAGTTGTAAAAGTAAAATTAGGAACATGTCTAACTCCTCCTTTTCACTTTGATGTTCATCATTGCTGTCCACAGCCAGAAAGGATATCTGGGGAGCAGTATGGTATCCATGCAGATGTCTGGAGTGTGGGAATCTCTTTCATGGAGGTACTGTATTGTATACAAGTACTGCCAAGTACTATAACTACCATTTGCATACATACAGCCAGTATTTTTACTTGGCTCCTGTACATTATTGGATGATCACAATAGCGTTGTGCATTTTATAATTCACATCTGATTGATCATACTTTTTTTTAAGACTGTTGCCAAGTGGTGTAAGATGCATGTTTGTGTGTTCATGGAGGTATGCATCAGTATCTACTCTTGTGTCTCCCCAGAATCTTGATAAAGTACATGGCTGACATTCTACATTTTCAGATAACATTTTAATTTCAGTATTACACTTGCCTTGTTATTTGTCCTCCCACTGAAACTATTGATTCTCTATCCGTTTCTGTCCACAGCTCTCCCTTTGCACTTTGACAAATGGTGTAGGCTTCTGCCTTAGCTTGTTTGTCAATAATGTCTAACATCATTACAATTATAACAATAATGGATGAGTTCAGAGGAAAGGAGCCTTGTCAAAATTATTGACTTGATCTCTGTGTGATAAAGATGAAGCTTTATAGCAGTGGGATCCCTTGGCCCTGCTCTCTTTATTTCTATCCATGGAGGTGTGCATTAAGCTAAATGAAATGGCTTGAAGTCCCTCCAGAGTTGGATTGATCCTCAACCTACTATTTAGTCTATTTATGTTCAAGGCAAGACTGTGAGGGTTTTGACACTTTAATAACGTAATGTTGCCAATATGCTGCCCTTGACCAAGATGGAAATTGTGCACCCCACGTAGATTGTCAAAGGACACGGTAGAGCTATCACCAACCCCCTCTAAAGAAAAGTACACACATATAAATGACATACAACTATGGGTCAGTTCCTGTTTATTCTCAGTAGGTGGTAATCAGGGGGGCTCTGTGCATTAACTAATAGCTGATGGGGAAATGGTATTACCAGCTGGGCACTAAGCTCAATGAGAACACGTCTCAAGCTCTGCCCACTTTGGTTGGTTTGGCTCCATTTTTTTCATTATAGGTGCAGACAAGTTTCATTACATCTCAATCTCAATCTTTTATTTTATGAGCATTTCAATTTAAGGCGTGTTCATGATGACATCATTGAAGAGTATTAATGATGATAAATTTCCCCTCAGTCCCAACTAATAGATGAAAATGTAGGGCTGTTATTATAAAAAAAATCTTAAATTGTGCAGGAGAATGTCTGCTTGTGTTTGATGGTTGTCCAGTCTTTCGCCAAGGTGGTATTTAGTTTCTGTTGAAATACCTGTTTGGATGTGATAACAGGTTTCAGTCTTGTGTAATGAATTTTCATAGTGGGGTGACTTTTTGTTTACATTTACATATATGCTTTTTGCTTTTCAGTTGGCGCTAGGCATGTTCCCCTATCCACAGGTGAGTCATTTTCATTTCATTTCATGAGTTACATATGAATTTAGTTTACCAAGAAAAGGCAATCAGGATAATGAATGATGCCCTTCCCCGGAAAAGTCAAAAGTTTACGTTCATCATTTTTACACAAATAAATAAGACAAGCCATACATAACCGAAGAAATCAATTCATAAACTCAGAATGCATTGTCATAACTAAGCAGTCTGTCATTGGATCATGTTGAGGGTAATTTTTTTCCATTTCAAGGTTACGGTAAATTAAAATCCTTCTCAAGTGTTACTGACAAACACACTGACTTTCCAATCGTATCAACTCTTAATTAGGACTAGGATGGGTTTGTCTCACTAATCCCTAACTGAGCAGTCCAAATCAGATTACCTCTTGGCTGTCTGCCTGTAAGATGTAAGACACAGATTTTATCTAATGAGGTATTTGTTCTTTAAACTTCAGTAGGGTTGTGTGAAATTGTACTTTGAAGACTGTCATTGGGAAAAGCATGTGTAATATGTGTATCACTGCCATTCAAAAGAAAGTTTGTTGTTTATTGGAGAAGTGTTTAACCAATGCACTGAGTCCCCAAAGCAATGACAATTATTAACAATTGTTTCAAACTTCAAAACCTGAACATATTGTTTGAACTCTAATCTAATATTTACTGAAAGAAGCCCAAAGGTTTATCATCAGTTCATCTCCGTGTGAACAGGGTTTTCCAGTGGTAGCAGAAAATAGCAGGAGCTTATTGTGGGAACTGTGGTGACACCATAGATTGGCGTGTATTATTCAACCCCTCCAAAGGTGCCACAACAAATTGGTAGAAATGAAGGCAAGTTCGACCAATTGCAACTTGGTTCCACAGATGCTAAATGGAACTGGTTCTAGAATTTTTAGGTGTAAAACTGTGAACTCTGCTGCTGAACTTTGATTCCAAAGACATGGACAACTGCAAAACCTTACCTTACATTATTTAGTAATGACAGCCCATGTGACTGTTTGCAGGTGTTAGAATACAGACCTCTCTTCCACCAGCGTCTGTTAATGTGTTCAATATCGTGTTAATTGACAGTAGATTTTTGCAAAGGAAACTTCCACAGGTTTTATGCTGATTTTTTATGACCCTTTCATGCTTTAGTTGTGTGGTAAATTCAAAAAATGTTTATTCCAACCCATTTAATCTTAGTGAAAATTGATATACACTCAGTGTACATTAATAACGTACGCCTGTACAATCCAGTACAATCCACTATATCACCTTTGCTATATTGTATATCTTTAAAAAGTATATCTACCTTTAAAAACCACCAATGTTCAATTTTTTTTTCAGGTTTTGAGACATGTCAGTGGTAATAACTTGTGGCCATAGTTAGCGATGGTGTTACATAGGACTGCATTGTATTGAAAGGGGGATCTCTCTGTAACTTTGCATCTATCTGTGTTCGTTAGAGTCGATGATAGATGGATACATAGACACATCTTAGTAGAATGTATGGACAGAATAAGACTGAATCAAACATTGTACCCGTTGCCAGAGCTCTTCTCATATCCCTGTTAATTTTCCCTTAACTCCATATGGTGCTGCAGACAGTTCACCTGCAGGCTGTAGCAGAGCAGTATGGTGAGAGCACTCGGATCCAGCTCGCCAGGCGCAGCCAGCCAAAGTCCTCGGGCCTAAGCTGTCATTTTTGCAGACGCCGACACAGCTGTCTGTGCAAAACCCCCTGCTACACTTCACAGAGAACATTTTACTTCAGAACCAGGGAGAAGTTAGGGAAGTTGAAATAGTTTTGAAGAAAATCATCGTCACCAGAGGACGGGTTTACTTGATTTTGGCATTGCCATTCCAAAGACTTTGCACTTTGAATAGCGTGATTGGAGCACTGGTAGGGGTCTTTGTATGCAGCCTTTCCTCTCTGAGGAAGTGTGTGATGCCAGTCAAGTTCTTTTGTGGATGTTTAGTCAGTGCAGTATCTTGCATCCAGTCCTTTGTGGGTCTGCACACAGTGCAGTCATCACCTCATGTTTGTCATGATTAGAGATGGTCTCTTTAATTCCACTTCACCACATGTTGGGATTCATTTGCATTCTTTGTCAGGAGTTAATGGAGTTTTTTCACGGCTCGCTCTGAAAGTCTTTGAAGACAGCAGACCTGATGTGATGTGTATACAGCCGCCAGCGCTATTGCTTCTGATTGATTTGTTGCCTTTTTGTTTGCTCTCTGGTTGTTTTTGTTGCTATTCATTTTGTCATCTTTTCTCATATTTGAATGGATTTCTGGATGAAAAACAGTCAGTTCTTTAAGCGAGTATTTCAGTTGCTTCCATTACACATCACTACACCCATCAAACTGCAGCAACCCTCTTCCTCTGTTGCTTTTATTTCTCTCAAATGAAACTAACAACTTCGTATAAATTTGGACAACAATGCGGTACTGTAAAGAGTGTATGTATCGTGAATAGTTTTTGTAATTTTTTAATTTTGCTGGTTAGCTCAACACATTCAAAACATAGCATTCAAATTAGTATTTCCTTTTGGCATAGAATTTGTTCATAAATGATCCAATTAATCACTAACCATCCCCTCTGAGGTAGTCTGTATAAAAATTTATATTATGACTTTCTCCTGTAGACAGGTCCTTACATTCATGCAATGTGTAGGGTGATTCAATGCAGTGTGAGTCTAAATTGAAACCATTCCCATATATAGGGAATAGGCTAACAATGCAGCTCACTTGTTTTCGCCTACGAATCAAATCTGCCTTTGTTGAAAATGACAGCTCTGATCAGGCAACCTGTTTAAAGAGTTTTCCATTTTCCAACCCTTGAAGAAAATTCTTTGAAATGCTTTGAAATACTTGAGAAAGGAAACAGACAACTCTTCTTTCAACTGTCTTTTGAGTTTCTGTAAAATTGAATTGACATCATTTGACATCTAAAATCCACTTAGCATACTTAATTTCATGGTGAACGCAGTGATCTTTTAAATAACAAAAATGAGAAAGATGAACTCGCTGATGCTGTCAACTGACACAAGTTAGAGACAGGAAATCAAGGATGTTCCACACAAGTGGTCTTTTTATTAATGCACCCACTGGGTAATATACACACCAAAGAGCCCTCATTCATGTACCTCAATATAATAGTATTGTACTAATGTACATACTAGATTAGATTACACAGCGGATCTAGATATGCCCCTGTGGGAAATCTTGTTTTAAGTATAAGTATCACAGTACACAATGTTTACCCTCAGGATGAACATGCAGATAATGATGATAGCCAGTCAATGTTGACACTGTTAAGAAGGAAAAAGATGGGAAGGGATTATTAAGTCTCATTTTTAGATGTCTGGTCAAACTACCTTGTACAAGAAGAATAAGTGATCAATTATGCTTGAATAAGTTACTTTCCCACTATCCAATTTCAAACTCTGAAGCAGCGTGCAATTTTGTCCTCGTAATTATTTCTGAACAAATTAGTTTTCCATAGTCGCCTTTAATGTGTCTGAATCAGGCAAAACTGGGTATCGTGGCAGTTTAGGAGTCTCTTGGTATTTACAGAGTGTGAAAACCTGCATTTAATTGAGTGAATCGATAAGTGCTCTAATGTATTGTCAAAAGACCATAAGAAATGTGCAACTCATTTGCCAAACATTGTCAGACATTTAGCTAAGCTTAAATCTTGGATGTTGGCTCTTCGATTATTTAGTCTTTATGATGAAGCTATAATTATGTATTTCTGTGATTCAAGTCTATATCTGTGCTGTAAAAACTCGGATGTGATTATTTGAAATGGGAAACTTGAAATCTTGCCATTGTGCATTATTGAATGTACGTTTTTCAGGGCTTGTCTGAGACCATTTGTAAATCTACAAAAAGAGAGATTGTGTTATACTATTTTCAATCTATATATCTATCTATATTAATTGATCACACTTTTTCAATATTTATCATAATTAGTAAATTATGCCCTTATTTGCATAATTTACTGGGACAAATTTGTATTTTGAGTATCTTGCAAGTTTTTTTTGTACACTTTTTTTCCAGTAATTCGAAAGAGCAACCTTTACTTAGATTATTCTTTAATGCTGGTCCAAGTGCTTTTATCTCAATACTTGTGGTAAAACCGACCTTGATAACTTGATGACATTCACTCTCTGCAAATTTACCTTATTTGGCATAGAGATTGCACTTATAGCCCTCTTGTCATTACAGGTATAGGTATCTCTGTTGCACCTGTGAAATAGAAAAATTAAGCTCCCTCGTTACAAAGCTTGCTATTACTGTTTCCAACAGTTATTCTCTATCCCAGCACATTCTACATAACCTGGAGGCCAAGAATAAAGTGCCACTCTGAAAATTAGAATTAGTGGATCTTTTACCCCCATCTCTTCAAATGAGAGCGAGGCCATTAACATTTGTGTGTTTTCATTATGTAAATGGTGTTAACGCGTACTCACAAATTGCCACCAGGAAAGCAATAATTCTTTCCCAGTGATCATAATGTGTCCAAGTGCATCCTCTTGATTATGACATGCTAATTACATATTGCCTCTCCTCCTCTTCTCCGTTTTGCGTTACAGATTCAGAAAAACCAAGGATCTGTAATGGTAAGCTTTATGGCATTACAATAAAATGGAAGAAATTAGAAGTTCTTGCACAGTGTGGTTGTCACTTTTGATTGGACCTCTCATGAAAATTCACTCAAATTGTTTGACTTTTCAATGAACCATTACATCATGATTTAACTGCTCACAGTGCATTAGGTGCTATTATGGAATAATAAAGACATTCAGGAGCTGAATGATGACTTTATGAGTGCTCAGTGCATTTGATTAATCTAAGTAGATATCCAAGATATTACATTTAGGTTGACATGTCTATCTTATCTCTGTGCTTTTTTCAGCCTCTCCAGTTACTGCAATGCATCGTTGATGAGGTGAGTCGTAGTCTTATGTGCTTTTGCATCTAAAGTCAGTCCTAATGGCCTGGAAAGCTTATATTTTGTTTCCTAATGAAGCAAGCCACTCAGGCGGCTTTGCTCCCAGCTCACTCAACCCTTCACCCTATGCAACTGCCTCAGGCTGTACACATATACACATACACATTACTGGAGATGTTGGACCTGTCATGAGTGACACACACGAACACACACCATAACACAGTTTTGAGTTCTGTGTGTTGGGCAGCAGATGTGAAATTAAGAACAAGATAACTTAATCCCGGATTATCTTGCTGACTGTACCTTTTGTTTGTTTTTGCACAAGATGCAGTTTAATGAAACGAATTATACAAAAACAGCAAAATACTGGATTATGTTATGTGACTACAGAGGATTCTTAGCCATCCATTAGGTAACATAATGATTCTGAAACGCTTCAGTGTCCTCTCGCACACAAATCCAGTTTATCACTTATAAGGCTTTACAAACCAGGCTACCACTCAGTGCCTCGGTGTGCCCTGAGTAGGAGTCTCATGTATTTTGGCTTAGATGTTTGAGTGTTCTTTATATCAACTGTTTCAACTCGTCTTCCCAATATTTTTTGCTGTTTACAAATATATGATTAACTATAACACATAATTTCAATGAAGTGCAAAATGCTTGAAAGCAACCTGATCCGCATCGTCGTTTTACACTATGTACTCAATTGATTTTTTAATTGTCAGTTGTTAAAATCAATCCGAAGGATTTAACATTCGCATGTTTACACACAAAGTGTAATTGTCTCACTGTTTGCTCACACTGTCTATATTTCCAGAAAATGCACCAATCACAACTGCTGACCCTGCCCGAGACTCTCTTTTTTTTATGCCTATTCTTTGCTGACATACTGTACACCAACAGCAAAAATGTTATGACACTTCACTAGCCTAGACTAGCAGCAAACCCGTACCCAAACCCCCAGCACCAAATGTATCACATATTAAATATACAACGTCACTTGTCCTTAAGTGCCTATAGATTGGCTGTAATTAATAATTAAATGCTTTCGGTAGAAATGGGGTGACCCCAGCTGAACTGTTCATTAGTCAGCTAGATGGAGACATCACTCAAACTATTTTTCCTCTGCCCTTTGCCGTCTCCCCTTGAGGCAGGAGAACACACTGTCCCATGCGAACACTGCCTTATGATCCCAGCTATTACAGAGGTTTCAAGGAGGAGACAAGAGGATGACATCTCTGTGACTAGTTGAAATCATGGAAAATGTTTAGTTTTAGGCCACACTAAATTGACTTAATATAGATCAGCGAAATACAGGGTATACCAAAAGATTAGAGTGCATCCAATTTATTGCCAATCAGTATAAGCAGAATAAGCATTTTATCAAGTGGGAAGCAATCTAGGAAGTAATAAGTTGTGCAGTTACATCCATTAGAGCTTTAAGTTTAACCATGAATTTCTATCCACAGCGTCTGTCACCTTAACTCTGGAATTTGTAGTCTGAGTTCTTAAGCTGTTTTAATCATTTGCCGTAACCTATTGTAGGATGTGGTATGCAGATGATGATTTTGTGGAGCAGATAATTCTGTGTTAATGTGTTTTTAAATGTTCAATCATAGGCTAGATACACCTGAAAGTTATGGGTAATGTGTGTTATAAATTATAACTGACTCAGTGCCATTTAGTAAATATTATCTATTAGCATGTAGATGTGATCCAAATACCTTTTTCACCTCATGGCATTCATTTAATATTGCATGTGTTTTATCCACTGGGATTTAAAAATTCCATATAATGGCATGGTGACATACATAAAATATTCTTGTGTGAGTGGATCATTAATATTACGGTAACATAAGGTATGTAAGTGGTGGGGGCTGGAATATGGCCTACGCTCTCCCTGTCTACCTCTCTTTCTCCCTAACAAAGAAAGATGGTAAATTAAAATTTGACAAATTAAAGAATTATGATTTGAAAATCTTGAATTTCTTCTTTATTAAGATAGATGAAGTGGAGAGTCCCACAGAACGGATGGGGCAAAGAATACTACATAAGTAAATTAATGCTGCTGTAAATGGACAGACCACACACTGTGGGCTTAACAGGATATATTTTATGAATAGCAACTTCTAGAACCTTGAGCACATAAATAGATGGAACTTCCTTTTCTAATATTTATTTTGGGTAATTCTCTCTCTTCTATAGTCTACACAAAATGTGACATGCGTCTGTAAACATCTGTCACCCACAGTTATAACCACTGAGTCATAGTCTATTTCCAGTGCAGCAAATTGCTTCTTATTTGAAAATTCTGGCTCAAGTGAGGTTAAAAACTATTTTGCGATATTTTACTTGTTGGTTTTTTTCCATTACACATTTCACAATTTTCTACTTCGAACTGTGCAAATTGTAGGTCAATGGATGCACAGCTTGTGGCTTAACATCTCAATGAAGTCATTAGATCTAATAACTGCTCTGCATTACTGTATAATGACTATGGTATATGATGCAATTTTACAGCCTCTGATGCTTCCTAGCCTTCCTTTCTTTTTCTCATATTCAGAGATGATCTTGTACCCATGCACACTGCTTGGCAAATGTAAGAATTATTTCATGGACCTCAGTAGGGGTTAAATGCTTTCCAAATCTTCCCAACCCACCACATTCAAATATTATTGAATCTTGATGGTGTTCTATCTCCTTCTTAAAATTGTCCACTGTTTTACTTCTTAAATTTCAGGACTTGTATATCAGCAGTCCCAATAGGACTAAAGTGGTTCTGAAGGCCCGATGAGTAAAATGCCATTATTTTGACTGTCCGTCTTTCACTTGCACTTTTCACTTCCACAGTAACAGCTCATTATCAAATACTTCAATTGGAATACTTGTATCGTCGTATAGACAAAATAATATGCATATTATTTGGTCTTGAAGTTTTGTCACTCTTGCTCTTCCATCTGTCCACTGTCGGTCCTCATTAATGCGCCTCCCTCTTCTACTGTGCAAGTGCCTCTACAAATAAAGAACTCCCCCTTTATCTTCAAGCCTGTAATTACTGATCTAATTTTGCCTAATAATTGGTTCATGGCAATGACATGTATATTTACCCGTAGCCTTGTACCCTCATAGTGTGTACACTCTCTTATGGTGGTGCACATTGACAACCAAAATAATTCAGGCAGACCAGCCGCTTTCATCAGCTTGCTTGTCTTTTGTGGTATCGCCTGCTGCCACATCAAAGCTACGACGGTGTTCCTCTCAGCTGGAGATATGAATACATGCATAAATACATGCCCATGTTTGTTTGCTTCTAAAATGCATGTGCATGCAAAAGATATGGTATCAAACTGGTATACAACACATAAATTAGAATCCTGTATTTTGTGTGTGTGTGTGTGTGTGTGTGTGTGTGTGTGTAGGTACACCATCGTACAGTGGTTTGAAATTATTCGGTGCTTGTCTAAACAGTGTGTGCATACAGGCTTGTGGCTCTGAGTGCTCAAGGGCATTTGTTTATTTGTGTGTGTGTGTTGTGCCATGTCAGTGTGTGCGCAATGATATATTGCTCATCCAGGCGGCGACAACACTCTGAAATGCAGTGGGATTAGAAGGAGCCGTTCCTTTGTTAATTTAAATGGGTGCATGCGTCGTGCTTTGCGGGATCCTGCCGATCGGAGCATTAAGGAATGGCGAACACTGCCCAGAGGTGTTTTTAATGGCACAGCAGGGGTTCAAATATAAAGAGGTTTAATTCCCCCACATTTGAATAAACTGCTGGTCCTGGACCCTTCCTCTATGGTGTTTGTGTATGTGTGTAGAATGTGTATTTTGGTTCCTATTTTTGTTTGAATTACTAGACTTTATGGAATTTTGTGACCCACTTGTTAACGTGCCTTTAGTATTTTATATAAGGCACAGAGCAATGCCAAGGAAGAAGATAGTGGAAATATTTCACTAATCAAAGTTTGGTCACTATTTGCATGACGCCCAACCTTTCACCCTAAATTGACAATTTGGTCACATTCCCAGTAATTTGGTGTAGATCTTTACAACGAGGTGCAATGCAGTTTAATTACAGTATATACATAAATACTCTACACTAAAGAATAAGCCTGTAGTTACATTTATACTGCATATTATGTTTACCAGTTCATGTTTATTTTCCTCTATCATCACATTACATTATTACATTCAGTTGTTAAAATTTTAAAACACATTATTTTTTAAGATTATAACAGTTTGAAAGCTTAAGAGTTTTTTGGGGGGGTTTTCAACACTGAAAATGCCAAAAATTCGAATCCCCCATGGTCCATATTTTCTGTAGATTACAGTCTCTGAGAGAAAAGAGAAGAAAGAAGCTGTGTTAGTCGTGCTACCCGGTCTAATCAACTTTTTTTCCCCAAGAATACTGAAATAAAATGACTGAATATTCACAGCTTTTCATACCAACAGTCAACGCTGAGAAAGGAAAGAGTGAGAGCAGGCAAATGGTGGATGGAGAAATGAGGGGAGAGGCAGTAATAGAGGGTCAGTCTGGCACAGCTGTTCTACATGACATGGCTCATAGACCCTCAATTGACAACATGTAGCCAGCGTGAACACACACACTCATAGGCTCTTGTTCTCTCTCTCACTCTCTCTCTGTCTCTCTCTCTCTCTCTCCCCCCCTTCTCCCTGTGTGTGTGTAATAATGAAAGATTTTGCCACAAGGTTAACCATTGGTGATTAAAAAATACTCCTTCTTTGCTCATCAGTGCACATGAATTCTTATCTGCTTTGTGTGGAAAAAAAAAAAAGAATTAAAAACCTACTGGATTATCATGTCTTGAAGATGATGAAAGATGGACAAGTCCAGGGATGACACAGAAAGCTTCAATCATTGCACTCAAATTTGTCTTTTCTACATTGCTCTTTGCAAATGTTTGGTTGATGGTCAATAAACATCAAAATGTATTTGGCTCATGTAGCAGGGTAAGTTAGTTCGCACATTAACTGACACGCCTAATGTGTTAGTATAAATACTTCACTATTTGTCATAATTCTGAGAAACAAAACATTTTTACTAAGCTTATGCCCTATCAGCACACATGAATATTCTAATATGTTTCAGTTTTTCATCAAAAGACCTCAAGGCATATTGTCCATTTGTGCACAGATGGCACATTAGAGGAAAACTAAGACAAAAGTGTGTTACACTGCGAAGTGTTTTCTATGTTAAATAGCAGTTCACATTCTCTATTTGTGCACAATATAGAACTTACAGACTTTCAGAGGATATATATACATTGTAGCTGCTATCATAGCCACAACATGAGAGTACAGCAGCTACATCTTCATGTTGGCCCAATTAATGCATTTCATTACTTCAGTGTTTTAATTAAACATATGCAAAAGAAATATAGAAATATAAGAAATAAAGTTTCTATCTTCATGGAAGCAGATGTGTGCTATTATAATATAATTTATGTAGTGCAATTTAACCATCGTAACTTAAACAATCATACTCATGTAAATTTGTTAGTGTTTTATTCATGCATTTTGCTTTGTTTCTTTGGCCTGTATGTCTGTCCCGCTGAATGTGCACAGCCACAGTGGAAAAAAACTGCTTTAAATTACAAAGGTTTCGCTATCACTTATGCTCTCACCTTTGGAATTACTGTTTTGATCTAAAGAGACAGACTTTGTGTCACGCAGCAGCCGCTCTACATGAACTTGACTGTCGCTCACAGCTCACCCCAGCCAAGGATAGAGAGCAGACAAAGTGCAGCGTGTTTGCCTTGAGGTCTCTGTAAACATTCAAGTATTCATACCCAGAAGAGGCTGAACTCTGAACCTCATCGCATTCAGGCTCTCCGAAGTATTTTAATTCATTGAATTAACATTGAATAAAACATCAGAGGACACTTGCAGTAAATACTGAAATTTTGTTTATATCTTAGGCTAAGTAGCTTAAGGTTCCACTTCCTCTTGTCAACCAACACACCTCTAAGACCTTTGCGCCAGTATTGACTGCTTGATAAAGAAGGCATTGCCCAGTGAGATAAATTTTTCCTCAATTTAATAATATAATTGAAAGGCATTTTTTAGGGTGCTTCTGCAAGATTGTCTTTATAACGTTATACCAATAAATGGCTCCTATGCTTTTTTTTTCTTTAACCTCACTTATTTGTTTTGTCTGAGTCTGGGTTCACTTCTTCATTCAAGGACATTGGAGTGTTAAGTGTGAGTCCTCATCAAGATTAGCTCATTATACCGAATACAAGTCTAGATGAAGAAAATCTTTGTTACTTGTAGATTTGTTGTTATCTTCTCAAATAAGCGTATTAATTGATTATTGATTAATTGATCGTTGCTTTACTAATCGTTCATTGTATCTTTTTTGTAATCATTATGTAGGATCCCCCTGTTCTTCCTGTCGGCCAGTTCAGCGAGAAGTTTGTTCACCTCGTCACTCAATGGTGAGTTAGTTGTGTTGCTGTGCATTATTTAATACACTTTGAATTAGCAAGGTTCATGCCAAAATAATTTAGATTAAAAGTTGCATGTGAATTATACTACAAGTGCAATCTGTCCATCTTTAATGGATGCTCACTTTCTAGAGCACTTGTTTATATTTGTAATAATACACAATAGTAATAGCATTTCCACAACCAGTCATCTGAACTCACTGGAACAGACTAAACCACAAGCTACATTTTACATAAATGAACCAATTTATTATTGGTGAATTAAACACAAAAAAGGCATAGAACAGGATTAAGTGTACATTTGCTAGCATTTGAATTAATGCATTGTGGCTGAAATTAGATTAGCCGTGGTATTAATGGCCTCTCATGTCATAGAAAAAGCCATTTGTTTTCTTTTGCTTTTTAACCGAGACTGGTTGATATAGATATAATCCAACAGGACAAAGACCATGTTTACCTTTCTTTTAGCCCTTCTGTAGCCTCTGGTTACCTATAAAGTTGCACACACATCTACTATACATATACACACCCAAACCACATAGAAGTGCTGTGTGTATGTAATGCTTAGTAGTTGCCTTTGCCAGCTGTTGTTTATCCCACATCCCTTGGTTATTTACTCAGGCAGGACACCTCTCTCTAAGGACAGACTGAGGTGCAGGTGCTTTGCCCTGATGCACTACTGACGCTGGCACCTCTCAGGCTATTCTTAGTGGGTCATGGTCCCACTCATTCGATACATTGCCATGTAACATGACTAACCGCAGAAAGGCCCCTGCACTAATCCTTCAAAGTCTCATATATGTAGGTCGTTTTAACAGCATATTTCCACCATATAGGACACTCTTTTATTGAAAAATAAACATAAATCAACTTTACTGGGGCATGTGCTGCAATATTACTGTTGTGAAAAGATACATATTAATTAGAAGATACTGTGTGAAATGTTGCACTGCATTATAAGATTTTTTTTCATAGAGAATATGTTAGTGTTTATTTTCTTACTTTCTTTCTTTCATTTTTCTGCGTGAAAGGTGATTTCTACTCTGCATATTCTTGAATACTCAATTGTAGATGAAATGTATGCCATTGAAATAAAAGTTACAACAAAAATACCTCATGCACTTAAAAACATGTCTTGAATAGAGGCTGAATAATTGAATTCTTGTTTTGTCCCTCTCTCTTTCTTCCTCTTTGTTTCAGTATGAGACGGCAACCCAAAGAGAGGCCTGCCCCGAATAACCTCATGGTAAGTCTAACCAAACCTTCCTTTAAATAGTTCCAAGGACCACAAAACACAAGGTTTTAAAAACCAAGTACAGGGGGTGATCATATTCATAGATTCCAACAAAAAATTCAATGAAACATAATTTTATTATCTTTGTAGCCTTTAGAATATGCAACTGCACAGGTCAAAATGATGTGAGGTTTTGTCTGGTCATGGACCTTCGAAGTTGGAATTGCTGCGTGGAAGCAATAGAAACAAACTTGGTTCTACCAAAAAAGAGATGTCAGGGAAAGGTCAGACAGAAACCTTGAGGTGGGATTGAGACCTTAAGAAATAATTTATTCAATTCATTGCACTGGAAACAACTTGACAAGAGTCGAATAATTCAGAAATTAAGTACCAAAATTAACTTTTGTCAAATAATGAAATTGGAGGAAGGGACAAAAGAAATTATTACTATTGTTTGTTTGTGTCTTTCTCCCGGACTGCCTTTGTGCATGCCGAGGTGAGAACAAATTGCTGTCAAGTTAACATCCTATTACTGTACAGAACATAATTATTTTCCAAAGCGCTCAGTGTTTTCTCCACTTATGTGCCCTAGTGCCTCATTTAGAATCTAGGATCATGGATAGATCATCACTTTGTTGTCAGATTCATGAATATGAATCACCAGGGTCAGTTTTACCATTTGCCATTCATCAAAATATTTTCTAATTACTACTATGCTTTCAAGCTATTTTAATACGTATAAATAAGGTATAGTGATAATTCCTCATTGATATATTGAATTGAATATTGGATTGAAATAAAGCGTATATTAACTATCTTAAATGCAGTTTATGAGATAGAGCAATAGTCCTCATTCAATATTTGCATATTTTCTGCATAGCAGAAGGCATACAAGCAAACTAAGAAAAGTCAATGTCTTATTCGTGAAATGAAACTCCATAAAGGGTGACATAATTTAGGGCAGTGTGCAAAATATCAACTTTAAATGGGAAAGGGAAGAGAGGAGAATTGATGCATTGTAGCATGGATAAATTGACGTATCACACACAAAAACTGCAAGAAGAAGAAAGTATTCTGACAAAAAAATCTGTGAAATAAAATCCTTTCTATATGAAGTTGTGTTAAGAAAAAATATTTTCACCTGTCCGTTACATATAGTAGGTCTGGAAATATAGGTATGATAATGTAAAAAAAAAAAAAGTGGATTAACTTCAAACTAGAAGCAAAAAAATACTTAAAAAAAGACTGCTTCCAGCACAGAATGGAGGCATACAGCCTCAAGTAACCGGTGATCTGACCGGCGACCTGCGATGCGCTGCTGTGGCCATGGTAGCACTGCTCACTTGAGCACATGATGTGTAGCTGGGCAGCATGGTATCACTGAAGGAAACGCCAGCAGAGGCAGGCAAAGAATGGACTTTATTTTGAGATCTAATCCATCCCTGAAATGTGGGCAATAAATCCAGGATGCCAATATAAAGGTAAAATCTGAGTTTTTAGACTCTGCGTGTTAGATTACACACCTCTCCAAATTCCAGAGGTTTTGACAGTGTGACTCTGAAGTGAGTAAAGATGTAGTCTCTTCAAAGTTTCAGCTTTCCTTTCCATGGTGTCTGACTGCACAAGTCAGAGTGTACGTCACCTTACTGTGACCCACAACAGTTTTCACAAGCTTCCTTTTAAGAGTTGCTACACATTTTGGTGTCTGTAAGAGGACAGCAACAGTTAGGTCCACAGAGAGAAGACTTGTGTGTGTGACTGTTTTTGAGGATAGATGGTTAAGGGTGTAAATGCAAAGCCGCTAACAGATCGCATGTTCTCAGTCTCACACCAAAAATGAGCACTACAGGGAAAAGTTGGACACAAGTGAATTCATGTGTTAGACCAAAAGTGGTTCTATTAAGGGAGAAGAATTTTTGCCACTTTTTTCAGGGCAAACTGGCATTTTGATTCAGACGGGTAATTCCTAAGCTTTGGGCGACTTGTTTAATCTTCTTTAAACACAACCATTGTTTCTGATTAGCAAACAAACATGCACGCTGTAATTATTTGTCTGTATGGTGATAAAGACAAAAAGTGACTAAGACCTACGTACGGATAGAATTAATAGGATTTCATCTCTCTCTGAGTATCTTGCTGATGACATGTTGCGTAATCTCAGCATAGGGAGTCTGCCAGTAGAGGAAATCCATGCAGAAGTGTCTTAAGTCTCCTATATGGAAATGCATAGGGGAAAAAAGCAATCAAAGGACAACCAAAACTATGGAAAATTAGTAATTAGACTTAGTTAGGGCTTATGACTTCAATAAGACTGTATTCTTAAGTACCAATATTGAATATAATAATCACCAGTATATTTTTTCTTCTTTGCTGAAAATCTTCAGTGTAGGTATTTTCAGCACGTCTTGTTTTCTTCAATAGTTTGATGTTATAGGAGAGCGCTGCTCCTTGTCAGCCTCCTTTACAAATATTCCTCCTCTACCCCACATCTGTGGTATTTATTATCTCTCAACTCTGATTCAAATTCTCATTGTTCTTGCTCCATCTTTAACATCTTCTTCCCTGCACCGCTCTTCTCGTTCCTCTGCCTGTGTTTTTGTCCCGGTCCTCTTTTCATTTCATCCTCTGCCAGTGATGAACTCAGATATAAGGTCATGGATGCCTGCCTTCTTTCACCAGCCTGCTGATTGTCTTTCCCTCTCCTGCTCATTCCTTCATTCCTCCCCACCTCTCTCTCTCCACTGTCCCATTTCCCCGTCCTCCTGAGTACATTAAAACTCTTTACCTATTCTATCTGTATGTTAATGCACCAAGCCGAGGCTCCCTGTTTTTTTCCTCTCCTGCTGTACAGAAAGTGCCACCATTTGCTGTTAGTTTTTATCTTTGCAACTCATTTCTTCTGGAATGTAATGCTGGAAACCACGCAGCAGTGTAGACACAGAGCAAATAATGTTGTTTTATGACTACACCAACTCACCCAGTAGCCCTAGTTTGCTCATCAGGTTTCACCATGTGGTTTCTCTAATCACCGGTATAGCTTTTTATTGACGTCATTATTATCACTAGGGTCTTATCCTATTAGATGTTCCTTAAAGGGCTGCTGTTTCATTGCATGTCTGCTCTTGATAGGTTCTGCCCCTGAAGCTTGACACATTGTGTTAAAACTACTTGTGCTAGATGCTTTGCTCATACAGTTATTATTTTATCTCTTTTAATCGAGGGCAGGTATATATAAAATAAAACAAAACATTGGTAGCAGAAGAGCGCAGTTTAGAGGAAATTGTCAGCACAAAAGCATTGCAGATTAGTTTGCTATCATTACAGCTCCTTAAAACTGTATTACTGAATAAATGTGCCTCGGATCTCACTGACAAAGCAAGTGTGTGCAATTAATAAACATGACGTGGTAGATAATTAATAATTTCATGGCTTACAAGGATTTATACATTATTATTATTCATATTATTCATCATAACCACCATTATCATATTCGTATTATTGTTGAGACGTTGAACCCTAATGACTTTGATTTTTTTCTGGCACCAAAATAAAGATACATGAAACATTGATTTCCAGTTCCTACATCAGCATCAACTTGACTCTACGTTAAAAGCCAAGATTAGACTTCTTATATGCCGACATGCACATTTGCACGCTAATGTTACTTTTGACACACCTTTTCTCCTCACTTTCTAATTTAACTTATAGTATTTGCTGACTTGCTGACTATGGAGGCCAGTTGTTTATGTTGTTGTTGTTTTTTTAGCTTCATAAATTACCCATTACTGTGTCCTTACTGTGAGGTTAGTGACATATTTCAAGTTAATGAGCTGTAACAAGTTAATTAGGAGCTTGTAAATTGATACCCTACCAAAACGCTTTCATGCTGATGGAAAAGTTGAGTTGACCTGATCCCAGATGGTTTACACAATGACTCATAATCTGTCAGTCAATTTGTTGGCCACTGATCAGCAGCAAAGATCTGACTGTTCTCTGTCCCTGTGTCTTAAGCTCGATAGTTCACTTGTACCAGTGAGACGGACAGACTCACATGATGAGCCATCACTTAGGAAGACGAGTGTGTTTTTCTCTCCCCATACTACTAATGCATCTTTCATTGTGGACACCCTATCCTGTCATCATAAGCTAATGACGTCGGTCAGTTGAGGAGACTTTCCATTGGCCAGGACCCAGACCGTCAGTTGCAGGTATTTGGTGATGACCTGTCCTGTCTGAGGTTTCTCACTTTTGGCTTCTAAACTGACAGTCCTTTTCCTTCCCCTTTCTCCACGGCTGCAAGGCCTTGTCAATTTACAAATAAAATTATGATGCTTTAGGGCAAAAATTACAGAAAGTCTGATCTTCATCGCACATTTCATCCTGCCTCATATTAATTCAGTCACCTTTCGTTAAGCATTGTTTTGTCGATGGGTGCGTATTTATATGAGAGAAAAAATTAAAGATTTTGTCGATTGTGGTTTGATGGACGTTTCAACTCTCCCTCCCCCCTCTCCGTCATCATCCTCCGTTCCCTTGCCGGCAGCCTTCACTCAGCCTTTTAGCACTCTTGTCAGCACAGTCCCCCCTCCCTTTCTGTTTTTCTATTCATATGTGCAGATACACAGACAAGCATTTCCTCGCCCATTTTCTACCCCTGAGACACCAGATGAGCCCCTCAGTTTTTCACAAAGGAGGCCCTCCTGTCTGGCTACGACTTGCGTAGACAGACGTACATTCAGGAATAAGAGACTGAGCAGACATAAGTTTTGACCACCACAAATGTGGTTAGTTGACAATAATAAATAATCTCTGTAACTGATAACTGATGATATGGTCATTCTCAGTCAATGAGTCCGCATGGTCTAACACATGTTTCTGTAGTCTCAATTTAACAGTGCCCTGCTCTACTGTCATTGTGCTTTCCTTTTTTACCAGATCACTGCTCAGCTTATATGTACAATATAATTTATTATTCATTGTTCATGTATTTATTGTTATTACACGCTGCAAAAGTAACTCTTGGCCACACTGCTCTTATGTTTACAAAGTAACCGATAAAGTAGCCTCACTTGCAAAGCTGAAATTACCACATTGACAGTACGCCTGAATTCATCTAATAATTTGGTCCTGAAACATCAAAACTGACACCAAATGGAGCCTAATAAGGTGTAGAATTTTACTTAGTTGGTAGAAGGAGAAGAGGTTTAAACTACACAACAGTATACTTTCTTCGCTACAGTGTAGCATCAAATAAATGTTTTCACTTTTCACCCTTGGGTCTACATTTTCATATAGACCTCATTTGCACATACAGTTTTACATTACTAGTGTAGAGAATATGTGAAAGTGTAGTTCCTTAATCCAGTTATTAATGTCATATAATTTTTCCTTTTCTGCCTATTCTCAAAATGTGCATATTCAGTATTTAGCACAGAGTTTGAAAATCGTTTCTGCACAAATACAGTACATGCTACCAGTTGTTACACAGGGGAAAAATACATTTCAAAAATACAGTACATATAGTAGGAATCAGCAATGCCACAAAGAGATCATGATATTCTCACCGGCAGTGTACCTGTAAAAAGTGTCCCAGTGAAAACTTACTGTTCGGACATTGAAGTCAGAGAAATTTTTTTTATTTCTTGATCTAACAGGGGACTCCATTGGGCCCTAAAACTGATGTTGCTCTTGTATGTTTTACTATCTTTGCTGCTACTTTCCATTTTGTTGGCTAACATTTAGTGCTCCGGTTCTGTGATTGGTGGGATCCCTGAAGCCCTGGCACCCTTCGCAGACAGTTTGAAATAGAGCATTAGATGCTTGGATCATTAAGTTTAGAGGGGAAATGGCATTGTAACACACTTAAAAGAAGTTTCCCCCTTCTCTGTGCAGTAGGATCAATTAAAGTACACACACACTAACATATACCGTATACTGTACTTTCATACACACACAAACCAGTCCCAGCAAGTTTCCAGAGGGAGCTCGTGATTAGCATGCAAATCTGTAAAGACCTAGTTATTCTGCCTACCTCTCACCTCTCTCTGTCTCATACCTAAATGCCCACACACTCACACACACACACACACACACACCATGAACATGTTTCTTTCAACACTATTCTAATGAGGTGATGACCAGTCTCTTACTATAATTGCCTCCAACTCCTTTTAATTTCTTTTGAGCTTATTAATCATACATAGAGTTATTTAAAATCGCATAAATTAATCTTAGATTAAACAGACCCTTCACAGGCTTCAAACAATTAAAGAGTTAGGTAGAATTTCCCCTGGGTTTAGGCCATTTCTATTTGAGCACAGCAATTCAGGTGATTATCCCATTTTGATGTGACCAGATGGTGATTAATGTAGCCATACTTTTGAAGGAGTCCCTCCCCCACCTCACCTCTGTCTATGTACACCGTTACAGCAGAGAGTCAGAACACCTTCAATGACCTAACTAAGGAGTAGTAATTCACTCTGTATTCATACCTCTTCTTAATTTAATTTTTCATTTTTATCCCTGGATTATTGGCAATACAGCTACATTTGTGGAAAAGGAGCACTTAGAAATCATAAATGACATCCTCTTCCAGTCCTATCAGTACTATCATTATTTATGTAAAGGCAAATAGAATCTCTTCAACATTACAGTAATTAATTGAAATGTGTAATGATCAAAACCTGTAAACTTTTTCATGTTGTAATTACACAACCAATTTAGCTTAAATCCACAAGGATTTCCTCACCTGTTATGTATTCACTGTAAGCGGCGAAAGTAATGAGTCGCATATATTCATGACTTAGGTACAATACAGATGAGTCTATCTGATCAGAGTACCGTGTACAGTGTACTCAATTGGTAGCTCCTGTTTTATCTAAACTGGGTGCTGTCAGGATATAGGCAGGATGGGGGTGGGGGGCTGTCCACAAGACAGTTGAGGGACCTTATGTTGGAGAATAAGGGTGAGCCTTCATCCAGGTCAGATTCTCTCAAACGTGGCTGGTGTGTCAGGGTTAATTTGTAGAGCAGAGGTGGAGAGCCTGATGTTAAAAACATCACTCTGGACTTCCTTCCATACTTCTGTATCACTCTCTCTACCGAGGCAAGGGCAAATGATTGATGAGATGGGTATCCAGCACATAGGGGCACCCAGGAGCGTCCACTCTAGCCGTCTCATACTGACACACACACTCTCTCTCTCTAATATGAGAGTAATTAACCTCAGACTGTGTTAACCCCAGCTGCCCATTAGAAGGACAACAGGATTGATGGGGCTCCCCCAGTCCTTTACAGTCTCTACAGTTTGGGCAGGTTTAGAACACACAGGAATGTGTTTCCATTTTCCTTTGCAGGTTTATACCGTGGTTCTTGTTAATAGATGATAGTAGTGTCTTAGACGGACTCATAAAGAAAGAACATACATTGTAAAATGGTTTTGTAGATTTTAATTAAGAACCATGGTTTTTGCTTGGAAGTACAGTGTTCATCTTTTGGGTGTTTTTTTTCTTTTTAATACAGTTCAGCTGTGTCTAGCCTTCAGTATAACATATTCTCTATTTAACTGCAAATAGAAAAGGAGGATCCATGGAGGACAAAATGTGAACCCTCACTTTCTGCCTGTCCTACTTTGTTACTAATCTAACAGTACGTTGTTTGCACCAATTTGGGTGTTGCCACGGGGTGTTTGACGTTATGCCACCGCATAAGAAAAAGCTGACAACACCACAGTTCACCTTGAAATCACTTTACGTATCTACTCTGAGTCAAACTACAAATGTCGCAGCTATGGAGAGGATGTCTTGTTAGCTTTTAATATTTGTCGATTATTGCAAGACATTGCATTTTAAATTTTGTCAGATTTTGTGCTCATCTGTTAATGGCGTAGATACCTTTTCCTGTGATCCATTGTTTTATGAAATCATCCTTTTCTACAGCCACACATTTCTGTTTTATGTGTTATGTCGTAGATAGAGTTGAACTTTTATCAGGTATCTTTATGGTTCGAGTCTGTCTTGGTTATGGACAAACCTCGTTGGAACCAGTATTGACAAGTTCATTTAAACTGGATGGTCTCAATGTTATTCATCTAATTAGACATCTATACACGCGAAATGCTATTCATGGGTCAGCTTCGGTTGTTGTGCCTCTTTTATGGCCTCCTGTCTTCTCACCTCTGACTCCTCCCTGACCTCTGGGACCCTGGAAACAGGCCGGTGATTGGGACTTCTGTGATGGAGATATCACATGTGACATCTCTGTTTCAGTCCGTGGCTTTAGTGTTGCCATTCCTGGAACAGGAACGAGTGAGCACTGCCAACGTTTAGTAAACCTGATGTGCCTGCTCATGTCTTTGTCTTTTATTGCTCAAATATTCTGCCATAAAGAAATTAAAAATAGACTGTATTCTATTTCCAATCAGTTCAGACGCACTGCTTCAGTAATTTCTCGAATACCAAAAAGTAATGTTACTGCTCAAACGTTTCCTTCTATGCTGATTTGATGTCGCAGAATTATGCATGTGTATCATGAAACTCACGATGCATTTCTTTGAATCGCCTGGCATGCAGTTATACAAAGTTTTAATTGAGATCAGATCTGTATGACAATTTGATTGGGAGTGGGGTTCGTCACTGATTTATGATTGTTTTTGCTTATTTTTCATGACTTATGATTTAGAATAATTATACAAGTGGAACTGAAAACTACATCATAAGGTGCAGTAATGTTTGTGACTCCAATCTGTTCGCTAATAAAAGTTACTGCACAATGGAAATAACCAAGTTTCTTAATGGCCATGGAAACGTAATTTTCTCTATTTTCTGAGAAAACACATTACTTGCATTATTTTTACTGCCTCCTCAGTTCATTTTTGTTTTGAATGCCTGTCAGCTTGTAGTTCTAAAACACGTAGAGTAAGACTAATGCCAACAGAGGCGGAGGTGTAGTAGAGAAACTGGTATTTGAATTATTGCCTAACCAAAATATAGATACTTGAGTTTAAATGAAATCTTTTGTTTTCAAATTTAACTTTACTAAATTAAAGAACACAGATTTGTTTCTTGGCAATCTTTTAAATTTTCATTCATTTTCCAAACTTTCTTCCAATTTGAAACGGCCGGTTATTTGTGGTTTTGTAGACCTTGTCACTAACTCTATTTTTGGCCTACAGACAACCATACATTCCCTCCAGAACGTGTTACGCGATCAGCCACATTTGTCCCCCTGCCAGATTGGCATTAAAACATCAAGTTAGAGTGACCTGAAGGTTCACACGATCCCCCAGATCCTGTCCTCCTCTGTGTAGATACCCCAATCAACCAGTAGGAGTTGCTAGTGCAGTGACAAGGATGAGCCTCCCATAACATGAACATGGCTAGTTTTTCGGTTGGAACGTCGTTCCTGTAATAAAAATTATGAGTGAAGTCGCTCTGATGTTTGTCTGTTTCTACCAAAATGATTGAAACACTCTGTTCTTTCTTCCTGTAGGATCATTCCTTCATCATCCAGTACAATGACGGTAATGCGGAGGTCGTGTCCATGTGGGTTTGCCGCTGTTTGGAGGAGAGACGGCCACAGCAGATGCAGGGACATGTTTGACCTTCACCCGTGTTATGTTTGATTTCAACGCTTATGAGAGACTCAAGGGTCAAGTACGTCCCTATGCACTGCACCCTTGACTTCATGTAGATGGACAAGAATCCCAAAATATTAAGTGAAATACTTTGTTGAATGTGAGAAATGGGATCAGTCACAAAAGCATCAAACATAAAGCTGCATTACACTTGTTTTTCTGAGATGGTAAAGGAAGACAACCATCTCGTGCCATCTGTTGACCACCTTCGTTAAGGTTTTTGCCTGTGTGAGGTGCCCGTGAGAGTGCCTAATTTTTCCATTGGTATCATTTATTACCTCTTTAAGCATAGGTTGTCACTGTATTTGCAAGATCTGCCCCAAAACATACCAAAGTTTAGTAGTTCCCAACGCTCTGGATCAGCCCTGCTGAGTGATGAGAAATGGATCAGGTGACAAGGTTATAGACACGGCGTTACTGTCTACGCAGCCACCAACAAGCCACTGAAACCAGTTTTTACTCACTTTTTTATTTGTATTTCAGTTGTTGGTGAAGAACATGTTCTTATGCTGATCTCTGCTGTCATATAGGAGCTCACATTTGGCTTGGTTTGCCTCTTTTGAGATTGTGAATATTAAGGCAAACTGTGGATGAAACTGTTAATATGTCTTGAGCTCTTTGCTCTGCTCCCCTTGTAAACCAACGCTTTTTTTATTCATTCCAGGCTTGTGCTTTACACACAGTTTGGCAGTAAATGCTTTCATGCTTGGTATTTAGGATTACCAAAATCAGCGGGTGTATTGTAGAGGGCATGAAATGAATTCAGTAAACCAAAGCCAATAGACAAGTCAAGTGCTAACATGTTTGGATCTTTAAGATGAAGGCAAACATTCAATAAGTTGATTGAAATAAAATGATAGTCTTTGTTAAATAAGTAATGCTTAGATTCAGCTAAATGCACTTAAAAGTAAAAAAAAAATGTTTTTTGGGCTTTGGTATTACAGAAAAAGTCAAAAGCTTTATCGTCAGTGTGTATTTGTCCTTTGTAATGACAAGGAGACACGCTGATGGCTGTCAGTCATTGGCCGTAAATGTTTCAGAAGTTCGAACACATTTTAAGTGCATCACAATCAGACGTGTGCACCAACATCTTCTTCCCAGATTGCAAGCACTTTAGCCTAGTTTTATGTGCGAGAGCCTAAAGCTGGTAGTTGTTACTTTGTTGTGTCACTAACTCCCAACTCTGGACAGAAAGTGGAGGAAATACTGTGGGAAGTTTCACCGTATCCAGCAGTCACTCCTCCTCATTGCAGTGTGATGGGATCAAAATAATCGAAGAGGATCTGATGAAGCATTCTTAGAGCGCCCACCATTGATTGTGTTCAAATCGTATGAAAAGAAAAACTTTTCTCTATTTTTGTCCATTGTTTATCTCATGTCACAAAAAGACACAGTACAGTTTTTAAGATTTAAGCTTTAACACAGCCAACAGGGGCACTATTTGTCACTTTCCCTCTACATGCAACAGATAGTGCCATCATTTGTGTTTTTGTGCCATTTCAGGTTTATGTACATAATCATGCTGTTACCTTCATTTTGGGAAGCAGTGTGTAAGATGCCATCACCTGTTTTAATTACCTTATCTCATTTTGTTGCCATCATGTTTCTGTAAATAAAATACAACAGCACTGATCTTCCAAATGTTTTGCATGATCAAAATAGTACTTTTAGTTTTGTTTTGCATTATACCACATTTCTTAATTATACTAATATAGGCAATTGTCATAATCGGCCACTCTGTGTAACTCTGTGAGGAAATTGGTCAAACTATATCATTGGATTATAAAAGGAAACTGTGATGGCCATTGGCTACTGACAAACGACAAACATTGTGAGTGTGTGTGCATTTTCCAATTAGAGTTAATCTGAAAAACTTTTCTGAACTGATGTACTGTGAGCCTCAACGGTTTATATTCCTTTTATATTTTGAGTTTGTGCTCATTGACTGTGATATTTAAGAATGATGATGTGACTTTCGGTGGTAAGTATTTATTATTGTACAACTGATTTCAGCTGTCGAAGTGACTTTTTCCTGTTATCATCTTTTCTTTGCTATACCATGAACCATAAAGTCACAGTGGGATTTCAGCAGAAATATGTGATATTATTGGCTAATTGTGGCTTTTTTCTGTAACATTCTGCATTTGCACATACTCCAGCCATAATGCATAAATAAAATGATGTGTCTGAAGTAAGACTTCAGATGTGCTTCACATTTACATTAAACATTTAAACCTCAGTGTTTTTAAGTCTTACAGATGTTTATGATCATTTTATTGAAAAATGGGAAAAAAAGAAGCCTTTCCGCCTTTTACGCAGCATTCAGCAATAAATGGTTATCAGTATAATTGGAGGATCTCTGCACCGGTGCTATTTTTAACTCAAGATTTCCATCAGTACAGCAACAGTCCCCATGTTGGACACATTAAATTCTGTCCGTATTTGAGTGTCATTAAGATGGACACTCTTGTCCCACAAAGCAATGCGTAGCCCAAATGGAAAAGCTACTCAAGGTGACAAAAAGAATGAAAAAATTAATAATTTATAAATATGTTCAAATATGCTTTGTGTCAAAGTGCATTCTATGAAGTGGCTCCTTCAGGTGTTTTATTAATGTCACCTCTTCGACTCAGCCTCAGGTCTTTGTCTAAATGGAAACATGATGGTCTTTTCATTAATCTGTTGACATTTTGATGTTTTAAAGTAAGATGACCCATACCAGTAGGCACCTTGCTATCCGAAGTTCATTTGCAATTTGCATTTCATAATTAATCTTAGTCAACCCTTTAATTAACACTGGCCTTATTCTTGGATGTTAATTTTTGCATCAACCTGTGGAAATGTGTTAAAAGATACACAAATATCATCTTTTAATAAGAATCCTGTGCAGTGTGTAGCTATAAACATGCATCTTTATACACCACAATAACTGCTATTATTTTTTCATAATCTGTCCTAAATTTGATTACCTATACATTCGATTCATTTTGTTTTATGTTAATAAAATGTTTTGGGTGAAACATAATTGGAGTATGTAAATTGCCCATAGGTGTGAATGGGAGTGTGATTGAGTTGTCTGTCTCTATGTCTTGGCCATGCGATGGACTGGATGGATGGATAATTAAAACCACATTATGTTCTGCACGTGAACAGAAATATGTGGGTAGCACGATGGAACATGAATCACAACGGTTCAAAGACCCGCATTTATCAACATTGCATAGAAAAGGTTATGTTTTAGCCTTCATACATCCCACACATTCTAAATCACCTTGCACATACATGCACAGCGTATCTTATTTACATAAAGAACGGACCCTAAATAACCATCTTTGGTCATGAGCTCTCAGTGAAAAAGTTCCCTGTGTAATGCAGCATGTGCCCGCTCTTCAAGCAAGTTGGGCCATTTTGGGCCCAAATCACAGTGCTGCCTCTAAAATGATTTAACAACTGACCTGAATTGCCCGCAGCCATAATTGTTACTCTCTAATTAACATAATTGTCATTATTATGTCATTTATGTATATACATAAAATGTATATATTATGTTACTATTTGATTTGATTTGCTTAATTTATTTTCAACATTTAAAATATATGTATAGAAAAAGAAACATACATGCTTAAAAATTATGCTTATGACACCCTGCAAAAACTGGACTATATATAAGAAGCATCGCAAGCAAATGCTCAAATGGACATCCTTTTATCTTTACAGTTTGTCTTTATAGTGAATGGTATCTCACAGACAGATTTCATTTCAACCACAAGGTTGAGTGTAAGTATGGTCAGAGCTGTGCGTACATAGAATTTACGCACATTCTCAAGTACAAGTACGAATTGATAAATTCCCTACTTTACATAAAACACTCGTACACGTGTTAAATGAACATTTCTACTCATAGTCAGCGATGATAAATGAGGGTCCAGGTGCTGAAAGTCGTTGTCATCACCTGCGCGGGGCAAGAACTGATTCAGTCTGATCATCATGACGGGAACAGGACACATTTTTTGACCAATTTCTGTGTTGTCATAAGAACCAAATATGCATTGTGATCTTGTTTAAAGTACTTTGATGTTCAAGATCAAGAAATGATTTTTGTGTGATCATAGTAACATTGGGATCTCTGTGGCCCTCATATAGAAATCATACCTTTTTATCATCAGCCGCACATCTTTGTCGCTGTGAGTCCCACTTAGTTATTTCACCACAATGGGAAGTGTGAATACAGTGGGGAGTGAAGCTCAGTACAGTTTTCTTTCTTAATGCAGTCATCAATTTTTGGATCTTTAAATGGAAGTACACTTAAATAAAATGATCTTGCGATTTGGATGAACTCCAGTCGTTGTCCTGGACACCGCGGGCCACTGTGACCCAAAACACGGCTTGGTCTTGTAGCTTTCTTAATGTTTTTTAGTTTTTCTATAAGCTTGTGTGTGGGAAAGCTGATCAGAGGTTGAGGTCCACGGTCTACAGAATCTACTGAGACATTCATATCTTTAAAGAAAAACCTTGAGCGGTTGGCGTAGAATGATTAAGAGACGTGTCTAATTTGACTATTTGTGTCAGAAGAGTTTTCTCATTTTTATTTTCTTCTTCAACTCCAACCATCCACTGGACACTATGACCATCTTGAAGAAAAGACTCTGTGGATGTTTGCCTATTATGTGTGTTTGGATGTGACTTTTAATAAGTTTTAGCCTGTGTGCCGTTTCAACTGTTAAATACAACATTTTGAATCACTGTTTACTTTATGTTCATTTTTATTCTCATGATCGCAGGATTGGCTTATTGTTTGTCAAGGATGTGTACCGCGAGACGTCTTTTTTGGACCGCATTTCAACTCTGACCTCTTTCCTGGGGGTCAGGGTTATATAGCTAAGAGGAGGTAGTATTAAACACTTGCCGTTCCAGACTGTTTCAATGAACCCTCTGAGTAATGGATGAAATTCTATTGCTAATCTATTCGACGTCTTTTGTGCAAATGAATGCATTGTTTTATCATTCAAATGTTAATTTATGGCTCACAGTGCCTTCAGAGATGATCCAAACCCCTTCACTTTTTCCACATTTTATACAGCCTTATTCTAAAATTGGTTA